>ABLG01000282.1:0-17731 GCA_000172435.1 Meloidogyne hapla | reverse complement strand
ATGATTACTATTAAAAAATTTTTTTTAATCGATAGCCAAGTGTCGCGCGCGCATTTTAAAAATTCCACGTATGTTGAATTTTTACAAAATTCAATGTTTTTCGGGCAAATGTGTTATAGCCAGACGAAACCGTGTCTGTCAAAGTCTATTAAAAATCAAGAATCAAAAAGTTTGAATATGATTATTTATTTTTTTTAAATTTCTTATAGGAGGATATAAGAGGATAAGTATTTAATAAGAACGGAATTAGTCTGCGACTCTAAATTTCCGGCAAAATGTTAGAATTGTCTGTATCATGTGTCATTTTCTCGCAACAGTCTGCGCAGCACGCGTTTTTTACACAAAAATTTTTTACAAAGAAATTACACGTCAATGCTTCCACTTCAATGCTTCTCCTTCCCCCTATCCTCTTATATATAAAAATTTAATGCTCCCCTTTTTTAAATTTATTTTATTTAAAATTATATTCCTCTTTTAATTGCTTTAAATTATGAAAAGTCTTGAATAAAAGGAGTGTTAAATAAAATTAATTTTTCTAATTAATTTGTTAATTTTTGTTGTTAATTTTTCTAAAATAATCAGGAAACGATAAAATATTAACAAAGAAACCGATAAAAACCGCTCTAGTCCGATGTTGGATTTTCCGTTCCCTTTGGAAGATAATGTCTATTAAAGAGCTTCTTACCCTATTTTTATATAAGGGATGCAGTATAGTTTGTCGTTTTTTAAAAATCTTTGAACAAATTTTAGTTTAGCTTAATTTACACATCCTTTAAAAAGTATTAATCCTAATGCTTTTTGTTAAAGCAAGTCTTTTGTTTTTAATTATTTCAATTTTGACTCAGTCAGAGGTAAATGGAATGAATAAAAGTATGTTTCTTTCAATTTTTATAACATTAAAATAGATGGTTAAATAGTAGATTAGAAACAAACAGGATTTAGTGACGTCGGAAGGATTTGGATAAGTTGACATATACTTAATATGTAATAACCATCACATTGTCTTAAAAATTTTTTTTACTGAGGGGAAGGGAGATAGGATGTTTACGAGTTTATTTTTGAAAGACTTTGCTTCATGGCATTGGTCCATAAACTGGAAGAGTAACTGAGAGAGATTATTTATTATTTCAACATATCCCTAGGTAATTAATAGTGTCCGGTAAATTCATGCCGGACCGGACTTTGGACCGGACTTTGGACCGGGCCCCCGGCGAGTTTAGTCCGGTCCGGTTTTAGTCCGGCTAAAAAATATTTCCGGACTCCGGCTAGTGACGGGTCCGGCTTTAGTCCGGCCGGGTCCGGCGCCGGACACTAGTAATTAATAGAGCTTTGGTCTGAAAAATTTGGATTATTCTAAAAGACGATTTCTCTCTCCAAAATTATGCTAAGATTTAAAAAAATTTATAAATAATTTTAAAAATAAATTCTTTTACAAAAGTCGACCTACATTCTGGTCCAGATTACCTACATGAACCACCAAAAAAAACATTTTCTCTTACTGAACTGTCCTTTTTGATTCAAATTTTGAATTCGATTGACGTGAACAAATTGACGGAAGGTGACGAAAATATTCAAGATATTATTTTGAGTATAGGGAAGGGCATACTATCACAAAAAGCTAATGAAGGATTATCGCATGATGCGATTGTGAACGTGTCAAATATTATTACTCCAAAATTGGAAAATGTTGGTATTAAAATTTTTTTAAATTTTCCGGACAAAACTAAACCCTGTTGAAATGGGAAATGTTGAAATGGGAAAGACGGCCATTAGATCTTGTCCAATACCACAGCCTGAAATAAATACCATTTTGATGTTTATTCTATAAAATAGAAGGCAGGCAAAGTATTAAAAATTTTCAAAGACCGAGAAAAATCTTCTGAAAAATTTAGAGGCCTCACCCTTAAATCATCATTTAATTTAAACATTGTCTATCGAAAATTATTAAACGTCTAAAATTTAATTATAATTCTATTAAAATTAATCTAAACTAATTTTACAGTTGTTTAGTATTTATAAAGACAACTTGAATAATGTAGTATTAAACAAGTTGAGTAAAGAAAAATTAGGGTAAGATATACTAATTTATTTCAATGGAATATTCCTAATTATTAAATAATAAACTACTCGTTTTCACTATAGAGGAAGTTGATCTTAGGAGAGGTTAAAAATTATTCCGGGAATGAAACTGTTCACTTGGTTGATTGAACTGTTCACTTGGTTGATTGAACAGTTTTTGGAATCTGAATACCGTATATAAGATTATCTTAAAAAATAATATTTCAATAGTTACCGTATTTTCTCAAATAATTACCCTGGATAATTATTTTTTCAACTTCTCGCTGGAGAGGGTAATTATAAGGGAGGGGGTATTTAATTGATGGAGGGGGTGATTATTTGAGAAAATACATATAGATAATTTTTAAATATATTTTTAAAGGGACAACTATACGAAGATAGAGAATTTGCACACTTATTATTACTTACTGGCAATAACAAGACATCTTACAAATTGTTTTTTGAATGATAACAGGAAAAAATATAAAGCTCTATATATTAATCTTGTTAGCATGAATAGAGAGTAGGTTCTAATAAAATTAAATTAACTATACGGCTTCGAGCTGATGAGAGTTTATTTTTTATTTAGTAGAGAACTCGATGTTATTGCATATGGCCAAGTTATTGTTGATTATACAGAAAGAGCAAATAAAGTGTTGAAAACTTTAAACAGTAAGTAGAAATTAATAGTTTACCGTGTTTTCTCTATTAATTACCCTCCATCAATTAGTTACCTCCCCTGTAATAATTACCCCCTCCAGAGAAAGGTTTATTCAATAATTACCCCCTCAAAAAATAGGGGTAATTAGCCTATCTAAAATAAACTCAAATAATTACCCCCTCACTAATAATTACTTTACTATTACTCTCAAGAGGTTGAACAAATAATTACCCAGGGTAATTATTTGAGAAAATACGGTATGTATAAAACACAGAGGTCAATCAACTTGTTGAGATCAAGCTCTATTATTATCAATAAAAGAATAATCATGGCTAGGCTATCTTTGCTCAAAAAAAACATTGTCTATCAAACCGGGAAAGAGGTTTTATGGGGTTGTCCCTGCAAGATACGTCGAATAATGATAAAATTGACTAGATTTAACTTTATAAACCTCGTTAAAACCTCTTCAGTATTATTTAGAGCATCTCTTAAAGTTTTGAACAGAATGCAGATTTCGCTTTATCGAGATATTTTTTATTTTTATAGAGTTTGTACTTACTTTACCTGAATTGGCTACATTAGAAGTTGAATATTCTAAATCCCCTTTTCGAAAAGTTGAACCAGATAGTTCTTATGAGAATTACGAAACAATTGGATTATATGTGCCGCTTTTATTTACGGTGCATAAAGGAAGTGGCACAAGTAGCTCTAATGCAGAAGTGAGAGTAAACTAGGCAAATTAATGAATGGGAAAGGCAAGTAAGAGATGAGGTTTTAAACGAAGATAAAAATATAAAAAAAAACACAAAAAATAAATAAAAACAAAAAAAAACAGAAAAAAATACAAAAAAGAATTAAAAACTCTAAAAACAAATAAAATACAAAACAAAAAAATTCACAATTCACACATTTTCACCTTTATATATACAGTCAACCATCGATAAATTGACCTCTCGATTTTACGAACCTCTCTAAATAACGAAACTTTATTCTATCCCTTCTTGTTCGCTATATCGAGAGTTGTTACCGGATTTTCCGGATTTTTTGTTTACCGGATTTTCTCAATAATTACCCTGGGTAATTATTTTCTCAACTTTGAGGGGGTGATTAATAGGAGAGTAATTGAGTGAATAAGTATTTTTCCAAACTATCCCTAGGGAAATTAATTAATAGAGAAAATACGGTATTTTCCAAAAATTTTACAAAAAACACAAAAAAAAGAGAAAATAAAAAATAGTAGATACATATTTCTATTATTTTTTAAAAATTGTATATAAATTGTAAATAAATTGTACATACAAATTGTTTTATTAATTTTATATTTAAAGTTACTTATTTTTCCGCTCCCGTTTGAATTTTTCAAAGTCCCATCTTTGAAATATTCCTGCTCAAAAAATGGGGAAAATATCGAAGGCCTAAGTTTAAAATTTTGAAAAGTTGCCAAAAAAGGGAAGGGTGAAACGATTCTCGCGCGCGAATAAATTTTTTCTTTAATCATATGTTGCCATTATTGAATTAATTAATTCATTAAACGTAAGGGGCATTCACTTGACTTTTTCAACGGCGCCCGGCATTCCTCTCCAAGGCCCCAGGCATTTTGCCTGGGGAAATAAAATCGCTAAAAGGCTGTAGTCGAGTGAAAAGCGAATTCGTCTATCTCCCTCCCCCTCCCTAATTTAGAATCCCTCGTAAATAAAAATTAGGTGGTCAATGATTAAGCATGTTATTTTTCAAAAATAGGGAGAGGCATTTAAATTGAATGCCTCAGCATTCAATTTTTATTTATTAAATTTAAAAATTTTTTATTGCCAGAGGAATTTTAAAGGCAAATGCTTTTCAAAGCAATTTAATAATTTATATTTGTTGAAATTTTAAAAAATCAAAAAAGATGCCGTAAGCCAGGTAGATACTGTAGATATTCCTAATTTATTCTATTAAGTGTTTTATTAAATAAAGTGTTCCCATCCATTCTTTTGATTTTTCAGGAAGGGTTCTGTAGCCTATAATTAAATTTAACCTCAAAACAATTTTTAATTAAATTTTGGAAAGCCATTGATAAAATAAATTTATTATTTACCAATACAGTCAACTCTCTATACAACGAACTCGAAAGAAATGAGGATAAAGTTTGTTGAGATGTTTGCTAAAAGTCATTTTACAGAGAAATCGTAGTCAAGGCAAAGTAAAGTTTCGTTATTTCGTGAGGTTCGTTAAATAGAAGGGTCACGTATCGAGTGTTGACTGTATTAAAGTAATAAATAAATTTAACTCTGCGAATATTAAAACAGAAAATTCTGCCAAAATTCTGCCATTTTTCTGCCAAAAATTAACATAATTATTAAAGAGAATTTTTGAAAGTGAGTGATTTCTTTTGAATTTCACAAAAATTAAACTCGGTATTTGACTAAAAACTAAAACCGAAAAACGAGTTTTAAGAACAGTATTAATCGAAAACAGGGAGGTATCCTTAAGAACCTTACTTTAATTCTTCGAATGCTCCATTTCCTTCTCAAAATCCTTTAATTTTAACAATCTCTGTCAAATAATAAAAAGTGTGAGGGAGATAATCTTTTGAAATTTGTCTAAAGAAAAATTGCCAAATAGGCGGTAAAATAAAAGGCTATCTTAAATAAAAATGAAGGGAGGAATAAACTTATGAAATTTGAAAAATCGGCAAAAGGGCGGTTAAATAAAAATGAATAAAAAAAGGAAGAACTCTTTTCACGTGAATAAACTTTTATTAGTCAGTTGCCAAAAAAATTTAATTGATTTAATCACAAGTGATCGATGGCGCCCGACATCCCCTAAGGAGTCCCTGACATTCCTCTCTAAAGCGCCCGTGGCATTCCCCCAAAGGCGCCGGACATCCTCTAAGGAGTTCGACATTCCCCATATGGATTCTGGCATTCCCCCAAGGAGTCTGGCATTCCCCTTAAGACGCCCGGCATCTCCCTATGGAGTCCGCATTCCCCCCTAAGGCGCCAGGCATTCCCATCTAAGGCGCCCGGCATTTTTCACGTGAATCTATCCCGTGATTTCGTCTATCCCCTCTAACATAGAATCCCTCGTAAATAAAAATAGGAGGCCAATGATTATTTTTTGTATTTTGTTTTTCAAAATAAAAAGGCATTGAATGCCATTGACTCCGACATTTATTTTTTTAAATTTAATTTTATTAATTTATTTATTTAATAATAATAATTTACTAATAATAATAATTTAATTTTTGTTTAATTAAAATTAAAAGGACTATTTTTATTTTTTCATTATTAATATTTATTAATAATTTAATTTAATAATAATTTAATAATTTAATTATTAAAAATAAATTTAATTTTAATTATTTAATTTCATAATAATTTAATACAGTATACTCAATTCTTTCTCAAAATCTCTTTAAAATTTTTTTTTTAATTTTTAAAATTAATTATTCAATTTTTGGGAATATTTATAATTTTTTCTATTTTTGCCTTCGAGGAGATTTTTCGACTATAGAAATTTTAATAAAAAAATTTAAATAAACACTCAAAAACATAAAAAGAACCCACAAATATAAAAGATCCCAAAATTTTAGATTTAAAATTTCTTAAAAAATTCAAAGTAAAGACTGAAAATTCAAATGTTCCGTCCTTTACTTTTAACAAATATTTTGTTGTTTTGTATTGGAAATTTGCCTTATTTGGTTATAGGGATGAATAATTGGCCTTATCCGCAATATCCAGGTAAAATTAATAAATTTAAAATTGTTAATTAGAAAAAGGAAACCATGGAATTGCGGGCAGTTCAAATGCTGGAATAAAGTTCTCTCCTACTGAATTGTCTTTCCTGATTAGAATTTTGATCTCGATCAGTGAAAATGAATTAACTGAAAATATAAGTATTAAAGAAATTCTTAAAGACAAGGCAATAAAAGTTTTGAACGATGAACATATACTAGCTACTCCAGCTGGAATTGAGCTTATGAAAATTTCTTCTAAACTCGATACAGTGATTTTATTATAAATTTACAAATTTTTAAAAGCTTGTTGAAATTTAGGGTAAGGGACAAAACTCGGTCTTCCAAAATACCGTCTGGACAAAATACGGTCAGACCGTCCTGATAGGAAAAGTTATAACATATAATAATAACATTTATTTCTTTATACCACACCTGATGGAACACTAATGGGCATGGTATAACCGATGTGATTCTATACTTCGTGAGACTTGGGAAAACCATTCATTTAAGAGTTGCACAGGGCATTACCGTATTTTTTTCTGAAAAATTTTTTTCTGTCTCCCTCTAGAGTAGAAGATCCCTGTCTAGAGAGGGGGAAATTTCCCATCACTAAAATATACTCTACTTTAAAATGTCATTCTCTATAAAATAGTCCTCCTCTAGAGATGGATCGAAAAAAAATATTCCCCTGGGAATAGTTTAGAGAAAATACGGACCTATTTTTAATTCAAAAATATAAGTAATTTAAATTTTGTATAATTTAAACAACCAATACACTATTTTAAGATAGCTGATAAATATGCACAAAAACTGAGGGGAGGAAACAGTGTAGTCTCATATTCGAACACTTATTTTGGGTGAAAAACTTAAAAATATTCAAAAATTTTATAGATTTTAAAAACGTTATCTTTACTAAAACGCATTCCTAAAATAGTATGTAAAATAATGCAAATAAATTTTTATCAAATTTTATGTAATATTTTTTATTTTTAAAAATTTTCGTAAAAAATTAACTTAGCATTCAGAAAATATATATGTCGGCGTCCAAATTAGATTTTAGTCCAAGTTAGATTCGGCCGGCCAAATTCAACTCAATTTTCTAAAAATCGATTTTTGATCTGTTTTCAGGGTTGGCTTATGTTTCAATGATGGCTTATCGTGTTCGGGACCTAGGGACAGACAGTTGTCCTGGGACCATTCGTAAGCCTATTCATATAAATTTTGAAAAATTATGGTGGTTTTTCTGAAATTTTTTAAAATTGGCTATAACTTTCCAAAATTTAAATGTATAAGCCTAAGAATGGTCCCAGAACAACTGGCCCTAGGTCCCGAACCCAGAAAAATATAACGGAACCCTATGCCAACCCTGAAAACCGATCAAAAATCGATTTTTAGAAAATTGAGTTGAATTTGGCCGGCCGAATCTAATTTGGACGCCGACATATATATATATAATTGGATAAATATAGTAAAACAAAAGATCAGAAAATTAAAAACTCAGAAATCTCAGAAAATCTCAGAAAATTTACTTGTTTCTATTACATATTAATCATAATTATTTTTATAGGAGGCAACAACAACCAGAATTTACAAAATTGAAAAATTTATTTGCCTATTATTATTTACTTGCAATAACACATCGACTTAACATTCTATTTTTAAGTAATCATGCAAAATATTATGACAGCATTTTAGTGTATGTTTTAATAAAAACTTGTAAAAAAAGGGAGAGAGGGAGGGATAATGCCAAGTTAAAACTTAAAATTATCCAGATTCTATCTACATCCATAATAAAATTAGGATGTTTCTTGTAACCTTGAAAGTGATGCCAAAAAAACTAATATTAAAAAATGTAGTATATAAATACCGTATTTCCTCATGTTGTTCTATTTGTAAACCCCTTTCGAAACTATCTAATAGAGCGTGTCTATCTAATAGAGGGTGTCTATCTAACAGAGGGCTTCGTTCAAATAGGGTTTGCTGTTACCGTATTTCCCCATGGGGCTCTGTTTTTCAACTACTCTCTAAAGTGGGGTTCTATTTGAGGAAATACGGTATATTGCTGCGGTTTGACCGACCCGATATTTTTGCTCAACCCGATCCAAACTAAACTTGAGCTCAACTTGCGGCAATCCTATTGCTTTGATTAATTTTGTAAAAATTAAAGCTTTAATTCAATCCTAAAAAATTTTTAGAGAAAAACTCAACATTGATGAATATCGAAATTATTTGATAAAATTCGAACAGGATCTAACCTATTACTATAAAGTTTTGCACGAAGACCCTAATTTCCATAACTTACATGGTAAGTAAAAAAACAATATTTTTTAAATTAGTTTCATGTTAAAAAATCTAGTGGGTTTATTCTGTACTAAATCAATCTGATTTTTAATCTTATTAGATATTTTCACAAATATTTTAAAGGGTTTTATGACATAAAAATCAGATCTATTTAATAATATAATTGAATTTTTATAGCAATTGGAGTAAATGTATTGGATTATAATCATGATTTAGAGAATAATGAAACTATTGTATTTCCAAAATTAGACGAAAGCGATGTTTACAAATATTATAATTCAAACAATGTTTACAAATATTCTTTAATATATGAAGAATATAAGCTGGTTTTATTTACAATTAAATTAATTCAATTCCCTATAGTGAATTCTAGACGATAATTACGGACATAAAATTTAAGGATAAATTTTGTTTAGAGTTTAATTTTATTCAAAAAATCAAAAAAAAAAATTAAAAAATCAAAAACCCTAAAAATTTAAAAAAAATTTAAAAAATACAAAAAAATTCCAAGCTCTCATTCTTTTCCCCAGTTCTTTGAACATATTTAAATTTCAAAAATTTTATGTTTCATTTTGTATATTTACCTCTCTTTTTTCTGTCCAGTAAATTTTTTTCCTCCGCTACCGTAATTTCTCTAAAATAGGCTCTGTGCCTTCAAATTCTGAAGTGCCTCAGTTCTAGAGAAATTACAGTATCTCTCTACAAGATTTGACTTTTTTTCATTATAAGACTCAGGGTTTGCAGCAACTAGGATAAAATGTCACATCAAAAATTCAACGTTATCTAAAATACCTTCCTTTGAGCTGCAGTATAACCTGAGTCTAACAGTTATTAAACTTCTTTTTATAAAAGAGGGGTCTCATCAAACCTTATTTTTTGAATTTTGAAAAATAAGGAAGATTGGTTTTTTGGTTGTCTTACCTTTGAAAATTTTTAAAATGATGAGCCCTCTGATATTATTTCATAAAAATTGTATATAAAGTGTATTATAGTGTATAAAGTTGTACATACATTTGTAGCAATTATATTTTAAAGGGATGCCGACAACCTAATTGAATTTCAATTAAAGGGATGTAAAAGTGGAGAACATAAAATCATAGACCAAAAGATATGAGCAGTTTTTAAGACTCAAACTATGTACGAACAGCTTTTCTCTGTCACAATTACTGTTAGGGAAGGGCTTTGAATAATAGCTCTTAGTCAAGTTTAGTATAAAAGCCATTAGTCTTAAACAGCAACCTTATACCAACTTACCGTCTTAACGTCTTATCTACGTTCAATAGTCAAGTAAGAATTACCCTCGCGATATAACGCCACAGGGATATAGAGAAGGGACTGGGAGATAATGACCTCCCCGTTTAATATAGCTAAACAATTGCTTACCCCCCAACAGGATATAAAACCGCACAACCCTTATAATCCCTTAGGGGCAAAATTTATAACCCCCATGCCCAACATAATAGAAAAATAAATATTCCACGAAAATAGAAATATTAAAATAAATTTTAATTGTAAATTTTCAATGTTAACGCTTTAAATAAAGTTTAATTTCTCCCATAGATATCAATTCTTATCTAAGCTATAATATGCCTCATTAAGACTTATCAAAATATTAATTAATTAATCAAATTAATTATTGAATAAAAACATTTATAACGTGGTGTTGTAGCCAGGAATACATTTCAAAATACACTAGACTCTCGTTATAAGGGACTATCCCACTCTAGTACTTATCGGCATCTACCGATTAGAGGTTTAATCCAAATACAATCCAAATCTGGATTCCATCACCATTCACTTAATGTGCCGGGGGAGGGATGGGTATAACGATATAACATGTATTATCATTCGCATCATTTCTTGATAAAATTTAACTAATTTTAACGAAACTTTTGTAATTAAGTTTAATAATTATCAAAAATAATATATAATATATTAATCATGAAATTCCAACTTATATTCATTTCGATCTTTTTTGCTTCAATATTTATTTATAATACGGGTTTGTTATAATAAAACATATTATCAGTATTTTTTAATTAAACTTTTCAGATTCAATTAAATGCAACAGAGGGGACAACGGCGGTATAGGGAACAAAAAAGGTAGGCAAATTCGAGGGCTAGGCAAAATGTGATTTATATAACAAGGCTAGGAAAATTCGAATTTTAAAAAAGGGATATTAGAAAAGGTGGAATTCGAGGAATTGGAGACTTACCGTATTTACTCAAATAATTACCCTGGGTAATTATTTTTTCAACCTCTCGCTGGATGGGGTAATTATTAGGGAGGGGGTAATTATTTGAGGGAGAATTATTTGAGTAAATACGGTATTTGTTTCCTTTACTAAAATCAAATTTTTTTACCACTTTCTTTAACTTTTAATAAAAACATTCAGGTCCTCAAGATTGTCCAGCTAATCAAGATCATTGCTATTTAATTATGTATAAAGGTGATATTTAAATCTTAAATTTAAGAGTGAATAGGCTGGGGTAGAAGATCTATAGGAGAGAAAAGAGAAATCAATTTTGTGGTCCGTTCGGTGGATCTTAGTTGTGCAGCACTGTTAGCGGCACTTTTCTAACACTTTAATCTACCTACTATAAAATATATAAACAGATCCTAATCGTCCACTTAACCGTGGGTGCACAAATATTAAAAACTTATGCGGCGACAAAAATATCAAAAGTGTTGCTTCGTATTGTAATGTCTGCAAAACAGATGTCTGTAATTCCTAATTTTTTTATGAGGAAGAAATGAAATTTCTTGAATCGAGTTAAAAATAGATTTTTCTATATTTTCATCTATCTTTCTGTATTAATAAATAAAATATCAAATTAATTTATTAATCCAACATTTCAGATAAAATTTCCTTTTTCTATTAGAGTAATTCATAAATAAAAAACGTCAATTTCTATTAAAAATTTTATATTAAAGATTTTTTTGAAAAATTATAAATTTTAACAAGAAATAATTTTGCAAAAACAAAATTCTCAAAAAATACTAAAATAGACAAATTTGGGTAAAAATATGCAAAATAAGACAAAATATGCAAGAAGGTGCCGAAATAAGCATTAAACCAATCTTTATGGAAACCCTATTCATAAAACTCTACGAAAGTTCCATGGAATATTTTTTTAATTAAATACAATTATAGTAAATACAAAAATTGAAATTTAGAGAATTTATTAAGTTTTCTAATAAATTTTTATAATAAACGATTTAATTATCAACGCCCTCCAATAACACTTTGAATACCACCACCTCCATATCCACCTCCCCCAGCAACAAATGAAGATCCAGGAAGGCCATATCCACCACCTATTACACTTTGAATTCCTCCTCCACTGCCACCACCTCCAGAAACGAAGCTGGAACTTGCTGGGGCAGCCTTAGAGAAAACAATTAAATTATTATCTATTTTTAAGTTGGAAAATTTAATTTTTTAATTTTTATGGGACATTTAAGGTCATTTTGTGTATTTTCATTCCCTTGATCCAAAAGATCCAAGAAAATTTTAAAATTTATTTATCATTATAATATTATATAATAATAATAAAAAAATTTTTATTAAAAAAATTACCGGAGCATAATAATAAGGATAATAATAAGCAGGTGCATACACAGCGTGTCTCTTTTGGCTAAATAAAATTTAATAAATAATAATCTCAATTTTATTAATTACATACTAATAAATTAGATAATCTTATAATTAGAAAACTATCTCGTGTTCAGTAAGAAGTCTGAGTTGGATATCTAATTTGAAGTTTTTTCCCGACAGATACAGTATTCCCTTTTACTTGAGAGATTCTCTCATTAATATAATGTAAGTTTATTAAATCAAGAAAAGTAAGACTAATCTACAGATAGCTATGGTCATCTAGGGAGAGAAGGGTTCGTTTAGAGGAGGTTCCTTTATTAAATTAATTCCCAAAAATTTAAACATACACAGTCTTATCACCAATCGGCAATGCCACAACAATTTGGGCAATTAAAGCAGCTACAATTAAAAAGCAAAAAGTTGAAGAAGACATTTTTATTATTTTAGAGGATATTTTTTAGGTTTAAAATTAATTAAAAAATATTTATATGGTTATTAAGTGTGAACTCTTCTCTTATTTATAAGCTTTATTTTCTCAAAAAATTTTAAAGAATTTAAAAGAATTTTAGTTGTTTACTAAGGCATTCCTATTCACGCTTTTTATGACGTTAATTCAAATTTTAATTAATTGGAAATTCGAGCATTTCCATTTTAAAATAAAAACAAACTCTCCGTTCCACAGAAAATACACTTATTATTATTATTTTTTTAAATTTATTTCCTTAACTGCCCCATTAATTTTTTTATCCTCTACTCTTTCAAAGAAATAAGTTTCATTAATTATTTAAAATTATTCTGTGCGCAATAAAAGTTCTATAAGGGAGAAAAACGCAAAATTCAAGTTTTGGCGTTAATAGACGTTCAAAAACTTTTTTTGCGCACATTCGGTTCATCTATTCTTTTAAAATTATTCTGTGCGCAATTAAAGTTTTGTAAGGCAAAATTCCAAGTTTTGGCGTTTTTGGCAGTTAAAACTTTGTTGTGGCGCACATTAAAATTTTTCATGCTTCCCATTTAAGTTGTTTATTTTTGAATATTTAAAGGGGTACCCCTAAAAATAAATTTTATTTATTCGCGAAATAAGAAAATAAAAAAATATAATTAATCAAAATAAATCAAACTCAATGAGAAATTTTATATAATTTAAGAGAAATTTAAAAATAAGCAGAAAATGCTTTTAATTTGTTGATTCATATTTGTGGTGACAAGCAAAAATTTAAAATTTTATTTAAAATTTAATAAAAATATTTATATTAAATAAAGAAGATTTTTGGTTTTAAAATGGTTCTACCTTGATGAGCAATTTAAACAAAAAAATTTCTTTTGTTCAATTAAATTTCTAGAAAATTTTGATTAATTTTATTTAATTAATCCAAGGCCACCCCTTGTGATTTATTTTTAATTAACGTCACAAAGAAGCGTGGAAAGGACAACCTGTGAACAACTAAATTTCTTTTAAATTTTGCTGAGAAAATAAAGCCTATAAATAAGAGAATTGTTCACACTTAATAACCATAAAAATAATTTTAAATTAATTCTAAATTCAAAAATCTCCTCTAAAATAATATAAAAATGTCTTCTTCAACTTTATGCTTTTTAATTTTAGCTGCTTTAATTGCCCAAATTGTTGTGGCTTTGCCGATTGGTGATAAGACTGTGTATGTTTTAAAATTTTGTTTTAATTAAAGGAACCTCAACTAAAAAACTCCACTAAGGAACATCCTCCTTATCCTAAATGACCATAGACGACACCCTCTGCTATCTGGAGAATTATTTATGACCTTTCAAGATTTCCAATCTGGCACAATTTTATTGCTTAGTGGAAAATACATTCAGTACCCCAGGATCACTCCAACATCACTCCGCTTCCATATTAGGGGGCTATTTATGGCCCTATATCCGAAGTGATATTATATATCAGTGGCACTTTAACAGGATTTAACTGTATTAGGAAGATAATACAGAATTAACCAATGGTTATTATGATTGTACATTATTACATTTTTAAGTATTTTTCTTTAAAAAAATTTTTCTTTAGCCAAAAGAGACATTGCTGTGCAACTGTTGTGCAGCAACCAGCTTATGCTCCAATTTATGCTGCTCCCGTTTATCATTATGCTCCAGTAAATTAAAAAATAAATTAATTATTTAACTAAAAATTCTCTAAAAGGCTACCCCAGTAAGTTCTTCCAGCTTCGTTTCTGGAGGTGGTGGAGCCGGTGGCGGAGGAATTCAAAGCGTCATAGGTGGTGGATATGGCCTTTCAGGATCTTCATTTGTCGCTGGTGGAGGCGGAAGTGGAGGAGGTATTCAAAGCGTTATTGGAGGTGGATCCTCTTTTGTGGCCGGAGGAGGTGGCCATGCTGGATATGGATATGGACATAGTGGATATGGATATGGAGGGTATGGGTATGGTAAATAAATTGATGATTAGATGGTGAAGGATGAAGGATGACCAGAAATTAATAAAGTAATTATAAATGATATAGAAAACAAAAATTTTCTAAATTTTCACATTTATATATTCTCTAATATTTTCTAATATTTAATTGTATTAAAATGAAAAATAAAATTTTCGAAAAAATTAAGAAAAATTCTAATGTTCAGGGATTATTATAGAAAGTGTGTTCACCTTCCAAAAATCATGAATTAAATAATTCCAAAAGTTGTTGGAAAAAATAATAAATTTAATAGCTTTTATGATATTTTTAGAAAAATCTTAAATCTTGATTTTATTAAATTTTGGATATAATACAGTATATTATTACATAATATTCAAAAAATAATAAAATAAAAATAAAGATTATTTTTAAAAATAATTAAATAAAAAAATTAAATTTTATTAAATTTATTTATCAAAATACAAATTAAATGAATTAATAAAAATTGAAATTCAATAATTTACGAATTAATTATATTATCAATTTCTATCAATTTTCTTTATTTTCTATGATAATTAATTAAATGGTAGTTCATTAGCATCAATCAGTTTACTCGTCATTTTTCCCCACAGTTCTCAGCGTCCTCCTATAACACTTTGTATTCCACCACCTCCATATAAACCCCCACCTCCTGAAACGAACGAAGATCCAGAATGCCCATATCCACCACCTATTATGCTTTGGATTCCACCTCCACCGGCACCGCCTCCACCTGAGACAAAGCTAGAAGCTGCTGGGGCAGCCTTTTTTAGGAATTATTATTTTTTAAATTAAATTTTAAAGACCGGAGCATAATAAGGATAATAATAAGCTGGAGCAGCAACAACAGGTGCAGCTGCAACTACAGGCACTGCATCGCCTCTTTCCTCTCGGAGACTTGAAATTAAGGGAATTTTATAAAAAGAATAAAGAGAAAAATGATTTCAATTTAATTTAGGGTTGAAAGAGTGAAATTAAGTAGGGTTTGAGACTTTTCCAGAAGGTAACATTATTATTTAAATTATACTCCCGTTATAACGGCACTAGGTTAATAATTTCCCTTTTATTTATTATAGCTTTCTTAATAAGCCTTAGGACTGACAGAAAATAAGTTAATGGTCATAAATAAATTATTTTAAAGTTTTTAGACTAAAATCTGCTTCAAAAACGTACACAACCGAAGCAGAAACCACAACCTGAATAATTAAAGAAGCTACAATCAAAAAGCAAATAAATGAGTTTGACATTTTTATTTAAATTTTAATTAAGAGGTTTTTGAAGATTTTTAAATAATTAAATATTTTGATTAAGTCTATGAACTCATCTCATATTTATAAGCTCAAAATTCAATTTTTTCAGGCAAAATTTAAAGAATTTAGAGGTGTTTACTAAGCAGTCATTTTTTAGTATTTTTATGACGGGCATTCAAATTTATAGATAATTAATTTAGGGGGTATTTTTGCATTTTAAAAATTAATAAAAAAATTAACAAAAAAAATAATAAAAAATTTATTTTTTATTTTTCTCGAAGAAAAGTCAAATGATTCTAAAGGCCATATCTCAGCCAAAAATGAGAATATTGGGGTAAATTTTTTTTTAAATTTTGGGATATCTTAGATAAGATGTAAAGCTACATTGTTACAAAAATCTATTAATTTTGCCCTCTTTTATTTTTATTTATTAAAAAAATTCAATTTAATTAAGGTGCGTTTATTTTAGCAATTTTCCTGTGCGCAATTAAAGTTTTATAGGAGGAGAAAAAAAAGTTTTGGCGTTTTTAAAGTTTTGGCGTTTTTAATGCGTAAAATCTTTGTTATGGCGCACATTTGATTTTTGTAATTTTATGATTTATAACCTTATTGTTTATTTTTGTATTTTTTTGAATAATTTTGGGGTAGCCCTAAAATAAATTTTATTCGCGAAATAAGAAGTAAATAAAAATATTAATTAATCAAAATGAATAAAAATTGAATAAAAGCAATTTTTTCGTGAATAATAAAATTTAAATAAATTGAAAATGCTGTAGTTGATTCATATTTGTTGTGACAGGCATTTTAAATTTAAAAAATATTTTTTAAATGTTTTTAAAATAAATTTATAATTTTATTTATTATGGTTCTACCTTGATATACAATTTTATTTAACAAGGAAATTTAATTATTTTTTTTATTAATTTTTTGCTTAATTTTTTGCTTAATTTTTTTATTATTTTTTTATTTATATTTTATTATTCATTGAAATATTCATTAAAATTAAGAATTTTATTTTTTAAGCTAAATATTACTAAGCATAATTTATTTGGTAAATTAATATAGTGAAATTTTAGTTGGTAAATTAATTTTGTAAAAACGATAAATATTTTGTTTAATTTATTAAATATTTTATTTTTATGCTAAAAGAGATTTTTTAATTTTTTAAATTTTAAATATTTATTTAATTGAAAATACGGAATTTTATTTACTTAATATTAATTAAATAATAAAGAAAAAATATGGGATATATCAAATCATCTTTCCTGACACTGTTCACATGCTTCGGACAATAAAAAATACCAGAAAATCAAGAAAAAAATTTTCAGCAATTTTTTTAAAATTTTTATAAGGGTCTAGGTAAAGGATATTTAATTAAAAATTTATATTTGTAAATTATTCTGTACATTACGACAAAAATTATTTAAATAAAAAAGATGAAAAATGATAGAATTTATTTTTATAATCTTTCTTAATTAATTTTTATAAATTTCATATTATCCATCATAGTAACAACATTCAGCCATTCCAGGAGGATAAATTGTAGCAGATGTAAGTGGACAATCTGAGCAGCTTGGATGTTTACAAGTTTCTGTAGCAATTTTGTAGACGTAACAATCTGCTCTTTTTACACGGACATTTTCTTTTAGCTGGAAAATAAGCAAAAAAATTTTATTTAAGTTTTTATAGTCGCTCTCCGTTATAATGTACTCATGACTACAGTA
>ABLG01000283.1:0-14341 GCA_000172435.1 Meloidogyne hapla | reverse complement strand
AAACTTAAGATTAAGCTTAAAACTTAAAATAAATTTAAGTTTAACATTAAACTTACAACATTAAATTAAACTTAAGTTTGTAAACTTAAAATTTTTTAAATTAAAATTAAAAGTTTATTTAAAATTAAGTTTGAACTTAAGTTTTCAAGCTATTGCTAATATTGAACTTAAAACTGTAAATTAAACTTAAATTTGATTAAACTTAATTAAACTTAAACATAAGTTTGTAAATTTGAATAAGTGAAAAACAAATTATTATTTTATTAAAGAAAATTTGTAAAATCTATTTTCAGGTTGTAAACATTTTTTTCGTCGTTGCATTTCTGGTAAAAATATATTTAAATGTAAAAGTGATGGAAGTTGCGATATTACGAAGGGTGAATAAATAATTTGAAAATCTTAATTTTTGTCTTTATTTTATTAAAAAAATTTAAAATTAACATACTTAATTTAAAGGCGCAATAAAATGTAAAAGTTGCCGTTTCGATAAATGTATATTGATGGGAATGAATGTAATGACCCTAAGGGGAAACAATGCTGAAGCTTTCTTGGAAGTGCATACATTTATTAAGAATAGACTTAAACAGCTTGTACTTGAAGGAAAAATTGCTGGACTGAATGTCTAAATACTATATTAGCAAATATTTATATTTTCACTCAAAAGACTTTTTTATACTCTGTAATTTTCTATAAATAAAATTTGGAATTTTTGTTTTTAATAAATGTTATTTTATGCAAAACCGCAAACCTTATTTATAAATTAGATCTAAATTATAAATGTCTGAAAAGGAAAAGATGAAGTCAGAGAGCACAGAGTAAGTTGCTATTCTCACGTCATTACTTTTTATTTTTACAATCCAAAATTCTGATTTATTTTTAATATTTACAATCTAAAATTCTGATTTATATTTACAATCTAAAATTCTGATTTATATTTACAATCTAAAATTCTGAATTATATTTACAATCTGAAATTCTGATTTATATTTACAATCTAAAATTCTGATTTATTTTTACAATGTAAAATTCTGATTTATTTTAATTTTATTTTTACAATCTAAAATTCTGATTTATTTTAATTTAGTTTTTACAATTATAGTTGATTAAGTTATTTTACTATTCCGATTTTATAATTTACAAAAATTAATTCCTGTGAAAAATCATATTTGGGAAATTTTCTATTGTTTAGACAGCTTTTTATAACTTAATGAATACATTTATTGTAACTTTGTAGTTTATAGCCTAGCAATTTTTGAAAAAATAAAAAAACAATAATTTTATTTGTTCTTTGTTTTAGTTAATTCAAGTAAAAATTAACATAAAAATGGAACAGTTTAATCGAGCTACTAAACTGAAAAATCACGAAAAAAAGTTAATGCTTGAGCAGATAATATTTATATTTATTTTCACATTTGAGAAAAAAAAGCAAATTAATTCTTATTTTATGTTTAAAATTAAAATTAGCGTCAGATATTCGTTTCTTCATTTTTTCGAATATAAAAAAGCTGTGTAAATAAATAATAAAAAAATTAAATATCCAATAGCTTCATCCACTATTTTACGTTTTCTTTATTCTTATTTTATTCTGTACATTCTACATTATCTATGTATGTATTTTACAAGAGAAATTTTTTTATTAATCTTAATTTCAAATTTATCAAGATTGGGGAAACTCAAAATTAATTTTCCTCTGTAAAAAAAGGAAAAAATATCCAATTTATTATCATATCTTAAACATATATTAGAAAAGATAACCTGACAGGTTATTTTACCTGACAAACAAGCTTTCGCTCTCAGGCTATCAATAAGTCTACCAATAAATCTAGCAATCAATTAAACTGCTTGTTTTATTAATTAAATTATTTAAGAAAATTTATTAGTTAAAAGATAAAATTTCAAAAATTAAAAAAAAACTTGTTTTACTCCTTAAAACCTCTAATAATATTTTTAATATTAATTTAAAAAAATTTTTTTACTAAGCTTTTATAAAGAAATTTAATATAAAATGTCATATTCTTATTCATTCAACGACTCAAATACTGAAATAATAGAAAATGGAATTATTAACCAAATATATAGTAATAATTCCATGGATATTTTAAAAAATAATAATGAGGAAAAAATTAAAGAAACTAATGAAAAAAGTAATAATAATAAAACTGAAAATTCAACAAATCCAAAAAATAGTAGGAAACGTGCATTTCCAACAAATTGTTGTGTTTGTGGACATATAGCAAGTGGCTATGTATTTTATAATGCAATGTGTTGTGATGGTAACCTAATTATTTTTATAAAGGAAATATTAAATTTAAGATAACTTAAGTGATAAACCTAAGTTTCAAACTTAATGTCAAGATTAAAATAACTTTAAATAATAATTAAGTTTGTAAACTTAAAAAATTATTAAACTTAATATTAAACATAAGTTTTCAAACTTAAATTTATAATTAAACTTAAAAATTTAAATAATAATAAAGTTTGTAAACTTAAAAAGTATTAAACTTAAATTAAACTTAACTTTTCAAACTTAAGTTTAACATTAAACTTACAACTTTAAATTAAACCTAAGTTTGTAAAATCAAATTATAAACTTTAAAATTAAAAGTTTATTTAAAATTAAGATTGAACTTAAGTTTTCAAGCTATTGCTAATATTAAACTTAAAAAATTAAACCTAGATTTGTAAACTTAAGTTTGTAAATTTGAATAAGTAGAAACTTAATTTTTATTTTATTAAAGAAAAGAATTTGTAAAATCTATTTTCAGGTTGTAAACATTTTTTTCGCCGTTGCATTTCAGGTAAAAATATATTTAAATGTAAAAGTGATGGAAGTTGCGATATTTCGAAAGGTGAATAAATTATTTGAAAATCTTAATTTTTCTCTTTATTTTATTTAAAAAAAAATTCTTTTAATACTAAAATTAACAAAATTGATTTAAAGGCGCAATAAAATGTAAAAGTTGCCGTTTCGACAAATGTATATTGATGGGAATGAATGTAATGACCTTAAGGGGAAACAACGCTGAAGCTTTTTTGGAAGTGCATACATTTATTAAGAATAGACTTAAACAGCTTGTACTTGAAGGAAAAATTGCTGGAAAAAATGTTGAAGTAAATGCCTTTGAGGTGTCGAATACTTTCAAGGAAACAGTGATATCCACTGGTCAAGATACTCAAATCATTGAATTTCTCCTCACAATTGACAAAAATGTCAGCCAAATTAGAAATTCAGGGATAAATGTTCCAGAATGGCATTATGGTTATCCTTGCAATTCACTAGAAATATTGCTAACTAGAACAGAAAATTTGATTTCCACAAGCCAAGAATATCCGGTTTTTGAATTTTAAAATAAATTTAAAAAAATTATTTTTAAGAAAGGAGAACATTTGTATGTACCAGAGAGTTTTGAGTTTATTCAAAAATATGGGCTTTTTAAATTGAGACCTTCAACACTGACAGAAGATTTACTTTTAATTGTGGATACAGCTAAGACTATGCCTTTCTTTCCAAAATTGGATTTATCTGATAAGGTAAAAAGAAGAATTTTGAGGAATTTTTCCTGGATTCGCAACATCCTCAAAAATCACTCTTCAAAAAAAATTCTCAAAAAAAAATTCCCAAAAAAAATTTTCAAAAAAGAAAATTTTTCCCTGGGATCTCCCCTGGACCAAAAATCACGTTCTCATGAAATTAAAATTTTTCTCAAAGATTTGCCTTCTTTCAACCATTGCTATGCCTCTTGTAATACTTGCTGAACGTCAATTTTCTTGCAACAAAAAATCTGAGACAGTTATGTTACCTTGTGGAATATCTTTATTTGATTGTTATAATGGAGAACATTATAGTGGAGATTCGATGTAAATTTTAAAAAATTATTAAAAATTCCTATTTTAATTAAAGACTAAAAAAATATGTCAAAAGAGTGTTTGTGGATGCTATGGAACCTTTTAATCAAGTACAACTCAATGAGGAGGAATATGTTCTTATACGTGCTATAATTTTTTCACATATGATAACTGAAGGTTTGAGTGATCAAGGCAAACAAATATTGCAAAATGAAGCTGAGAATTATATAAAAATATTGATGGGAATGTTACAGGTGTGTAAAAGGGTTCAGGGAATTTGAGAATTCTTTTTAAATTCTTTTTGAAATTTTTTTTCAAAAAAAACAAAAAAATAGAAAAAAACCTCGAAAAATAAAAATTTAAATTAGAATTTAAAAAATAAAAAAAAACAAAAAAAAATATTAAAAAAATATTAAAAATTAAAAAAAATCATAAAAAAATCATAAAAAAATCACAAAAAAATTATAAAAAAATCAAAAAAAAATTATAAAAAAATCAAAAAAAAATCACAAAAAATCACAAAAAAATAAAAAAAAGTTTTTTTATTAACAGAATCGTTATGGTCCATTGCCAGGCGCACGAAGATACGTAGATTTACTTCATTTAATTGAAATTTGTTTTAATATTGGACGTCTACATACTACATTATTAAATTATATTAGTAATGTACAAGATCAGGGCCGCTTTGAAAAAGTAATGCCTAGAGCGCTAATGGATCTTTGCTTTAAAAAATATGGGAAATTATAGGGAATAACAGAATGAATGATAAAAGATAAAATTTATTATTTATAATTTTAATTTTTCTGATTTTTTTTTTCGAAATTTTGGGTTAAAATTAAATTTAAAAAAATGATGGAAATGATAAGAAAAAATTGACAAAAATAATTTTTTGTCAATTTTTTAAAAATTTTGTCTTAAAAAATAAAATTTTTTTCTTTCTCCGAAAATTAAAAAAAAATAATTTTAATTTTCTTTATAATTTTTTTTTGAATTTTTGCTTTAAAATTGATAAAAATAATTTAAAAAATAATTTAATTTTTTAATTATTTTTTCTGATTTTTTTGCCTTAAAATAAAATTTTCTTTCCCCAAAAAATTAATTTGCCCATAAAATTATTTATCAAAAAAAAACAACTTTTACAAATAAACGTCTCTCTCTCTCTATTAGCATTTCCGTGTCACGAAATATATAAAATATTTTTAAAAAATTATTTTTAATCTTTAACTTTTCTTGTCATTTTTTGTTTCATCAAAGGCAGACAAAGAATTAAATTTTGAAGAAGATGAAGCTAACTCAGACACTTCTGAGGCCGCTAAACGATTCATAAGTGATGCTGCTGTAACCGTTTTTGCCTGAAAAAATTAAAAAAAAATTTTTTTTTTAATTTTAGTTATTTTTAATAAGGTTAGAGGCTTTTTAATAAATCCCCAATTAAATTTATTAAAAATTTAAATTTTTAATAAATCTTAATAATTTAATTTTAAATATCACAATTTTTAAATAAAATCCTCAATAAAAAATTTAAATTATCTTACTTTGCATCAAATAAAAATTTTTTAAAAATTTCAAAAAATTTTTAAAAAATAATTTAAAAATTCAAAAAATATTTAAAAATTCATTAAAAATTTTTTTTTATTTTTTTGAGATTTTTTTTAGATATTTTTTTAGAGATATTTTAAATTAATTAATTTCAAAAAAAAAGAAAATTGGAATTTTATCTCTCTAACCATTTCCTTCTTTAATTTAATTAAAAAACACTCCTCTCCCAAAAATTTAAAAAATAAATAAATAAATATCACAAACCTTTCTCTTTTTCTCCTTCTTCGGCGGATTTAACCAATGAGGCGGTTCTATCGGTTCAGGATCTGGGAGGCCCAATTCACGTGCCTTTAATTTCTTTAACATATGTTCTGGCCAACAATCTGGTGCTGGGACAAATGATTGGCGTTTAGGTTCGTCATCTTTCTTTTTATTTAATTCATTTTCTGGCTTTGGAGTGAACTTTAAAATTGAAAGAAAAATAATTTTAAGTCCAAAAAATTATTTAAAAAATACCAAATCCTTATTTGATTTTTGTCCCCAAACAGTTTGTCCCCAAACATTTTTAGCTAATGCTGAGCTGCTTCCACTAGTACTTCCACTTAATGAAGGAAATTGTTCAGCAGAACTTAAAGGCAATTGACGGCGTAATGTGTCATTTTGTTGATCAGAGAACTAAAGAAAAATAAAAATAAAGAAGAAAATTAAATTTTAGATTAAAAAGGAAAAAGGTTAAAGTTCCAGGAAGTCAATAAGAACCTCGAGGAAAAAATTTTTTTTTCAAGGCTAACACTTTTTCAAGGCTAACACTAACCGAAAATTAAAGACGGATTTATAAATCCGTTGACCTTTCAGGTCTTAAAATTGTATACGTTTCAGACCACCTTCCTTCCTTCATCAAGGAACCCACCAAAACTAAATTAAAGTTTAGAATTAAAGTTCTAAATTAAAGTTCTACAAAATTAAAAGTCAAAAACCTTATTAGTAAGATTCAAATTATTCGTTGTCACAATTGGAGCAAATCCTGGAGGTGCACCATACGGAACAAAAGGAGTATTTTGTTGATCAGAAGCTAAACTTGGAAAATTGTCCGTCGACTGCATTGGGTTCGTAAAAGACGATTTAACAATTTTTACATTTTGTTGTTGACTTTGAGCGCTAGGAACGATGCGAACAATTTGACTAGAAAAATGATTGAAGAATTATTTAGAAATTTTTATTAAAAGAAAACCTGCTCGATTTTTGTTGATTTTGTTGCTGTTTTTCAACAGGCTCATTATCTTCATTTTGCATTTGACGAGAAGAACTTCCACCGCCACGACTATGTACAAATTGAAATTCTAATGGAATTGTACCTCCACGGCTATTTCCACTGCCATTTTGAGCAAGTCGGTGGTGTTGTTTGGCCTAAGGGTTTATAAGCAAAAATAAACCAAAATTTAAATTATAAATGAACCTTATGAACATTCAACTCAACATCAGTATGAAAAACAATTCCCATTTGTAAACATTCTTGGTCTAGACAAGGATGATGACGTTGACGATTATGTTGATTAAGTTGATATTGGTTCCTTTAAATAAATAAATAAGAAAAATTAAATTTCAATAAAAGCTAGTAGAAGGACAAGGGCATAGCTTTTTAAAGAACACAGAAAAGGGACAAGGAATTATTAGAAAAAAATTTTCCTTGGTTATATCAAAATCAGTGGATTCGGTGTGTCAAAAAAGGACGGGATGAAACGTAGAAAAATCAAAATATTCAAAAAAATATAAACCTATAAAACGTATTGCTCTCAACCCCTTGTTGATGACAAAACTGGCAAAAGTAGTGTTCTTTACGCAAATGTCGATATTGCTGTTCATCATCATAAAATCGTTCTTCACAAAATTTGCAAGTTGGGTGACCTTTAAAGAAAAATAATAAAATTTAAGAAAACCAAAATAAACCTTTAAATCCATCCTGCTGGTCAGATTTGAGCTTTCCATTCATGTGTAATTGAAGTGTTTCACGAGTATATACATGACGATCCTTTATGAGTACCTAAAATTAATAAAATTATCAAAATAAATTTAAGGATTTTAATTGAATTAAAAATCGATTTTTGGCACACGTCATCGAAAAACTTGAGTGATCGATGGCATAAATCGTCAAAAAATAAAGGTAATTAATTGTCTGATAAGGCTGGGGATGACTTAAGAGATTAACACATAAATTTAAAAGAAAAATAGAATAATAGAGGGGTAAACCTAGATGCTTCAAAGTTAATTTAAAGAACCGATGCCTATAAGCCTTTCCCTCGGACCTTTTTCTTATTTTTATTTAGACAGTCTCTTCAACGCTAGATTGGTAAAAGACGTCCAAAATAACAAAGCCAGAACCCTTCTGTTATTTTTATTTAAAAACTAAAAAATATACATTTAAATTATCACAGCAAATTCGGCAGAAAGAGAGTTGATGATCTTGACTCATATGCGATCTAAGTTCTGCAAATGTCCCAAATTCAACACGTTGGCCACTAAAAATAAAATATTAAAAAATTGAAGAAACAAAAAGTAAAAAAAACCTTTTGGTACATTCCTTGCAACGATTAGCCATATAAGAATCAAAACATTCCAAAGCATATTTTGAGTCAAAACGAACAGAATACTTGGATTCATATTCTGTATGGTCAATACAATTAGCAGGAAGTTTTAAAAGAAGTTTTTGTCCAGGAGGAGCGGAGACATAATAAAGCTGAAATTTTAAGGGTTAAATAAGTTTAATTAAAAAAAAGTTAAACGACTAATATTGGCTTAGGAAAGAAGTCAAAGGTAGAAGACAACCAAAAAACTAAGAAAAATAAGAAAAAATAAAGAGAAGCTAGTAAATGACGAAGATGACAACAACAAAAAGAACTAATTAACGAAGAAATCGGAGAAAATAAAAATGAGGAATGTGGAGGTTATGGAAGAGATGAAGAAAACGCTCCTAACAAAATGAAAGATTTTAATGAAAAAAATAAAGGACAAAGAGACGAAAATCCTAGAGAAAAGAGGCAGAACGTGGAAGGAAACAAAATAACCAGGAACTAAATAATCCATTAATACCCTCCAAAAACACCATTCTCAAAATATTAAAAAAATACAATTGGGATATCAGTCCGACATTGTGGGCATTGTTTTGTTTCGCCAATTACGCGGATACGAAGAGAGCATTCCATACAAATCTAGTAAATTAAATTAGTATTTAATTTAAAAATTAAAAAAAAAGAAACCGGATGCATACACTCCCCCAATCCAAAAAGATCAGAACGTTGGCAACAAATTAAACAATCGCTGATCTCACCAATCATAGGAATTCCAGCATGGTCAGTACGTTCCTAAAAGAAAAAGAAAATTAAAACCGAAAGATAGGGCTTGAAAAGAAATATGAAACGGTTAAAGTGAAGCTGAAATCGAAGAAAGAACGAGATTCTTAAAAAGACTGGGCCCGGAACCTGGGGTACAGGGGTTTGAAGCTGCCATCGAAGCAGTAGCTTAAATGTAGAAGAATAAAGAGAGAGATTTTTAAAAAGTCTGGGCCCGGAACTTGGGTTCGGGAAAAACCCAGGTTTTGGCCAAAGCTCAACTCGATTTCTAGAAAAGACGGATTTGAGAATTATTGATTTTAGCATGTTTAAATTCTTAAATCAAGTAAAAGTTAAAGAAGGCGAAAGTTATGATCTGATAAAAATAATTTTAAATTACAAGTTTACCAAAAAAGAAAAGCCATTAAAAAGACAAATAACCTTAGTTTTAGAAGTTTTGAACTGCTTGGCCCTGTCCCTATTGTGCTGCCATTTTTGTTGTCGAAATTCTCTTCTATTAAATTGATTTTGGTTGCCACGAGAGTTTTGGCAAGACGATTGGTTGTTTTGATTGAAATGGTTGTTTTGCCTTCGTCCATGGTGATTCGACTAGAATTTTAAATTAAACTTTAAATTAATTCTTAAAAAACCTGTTGATTATTCTCTTTAGTCAAATTTGTCTGTTCTTCAGTCTTTTGTTGGTTGTTTTTGTCACAACCACTCATATTTTGAACAAATAACGTCTAATCCAATTAAAAAGTAAAAAAACGATAAATGTACTTTATGCAATTAAATTTGTAAAAAAATTAAAAAAAAAATTTCGAAAATTTCAAGAAAAGGAAAAAAAGTTTACGTCGAAACACAACAAAGAAAGAGAGACAACAGGAAAAGAAGCAGAGTGACAGTTTGATTCAAAATTTTGTTAATGGACAGTTGAGTGCCAATATTTGAGTGCAAGTTGTTTTAACGCAAAAAGTTTTATAATTATTTAAATTACGGTAATCTCTCATTCGTAAACTTATTTTTTAAATCAAATAATAATATAAATCGCTAATCTTATTTTAAAAATCACAAAAAAAATACACAAAAAATCACACAAAAATCACAAAAAATCACAACTTTTTTTGTTTGATTTTCCAACAATAATCTGTTATTTCCATATAATTACTCAAAAATCCGCAGAATTTATTTATATTTCTAAATAATTAAAAAATCAATCAATTAAAAAATTAAAAAATAAAATCAATTAAATTACGTGTAAATTTTAAATATTGTACATAGGGGCGCATGTAAAAATTAAAAAAAATTGACAAGGGAATAGATACGGAGGCTTCAATCAATTTCGAAATCTCTAAAAGGCTGTAGGCGAGAAAAAAATGAATTCGTCTATCTCCCTCCCCCTCTCTAATTTAGAATCCCTCGTAAGTAAAATAATGTCGAAAAATTAAAATAAAATAAAAATTGAAAGTTGCCAAAAAATTAAAGGGGAATGATGAAAGGGATTTTAGCGCTTGAATGCTAAGAATGTAAAATTGATAAGAGGACACGGAGGCGTCAAACAATTATACAAGTCCAAAGTATAATTTTTTTGAAATCAGATAACAAAGGCATGTTTTTATAAAACAATCGTCAAAAATTAAAAATCCCCCCATCAATAGTTTGTTAACATTATCACTTCGTTAACTATCAGCTCTAGTAAAATAAAACTTTCTATGTGTTATTTTTAATAATTCTAATATTTAAAAAAATTAAAAAAATAGATAACATTTGCGTGCGTTTATTGCATCAGTTTTTTATATGTGGACGTGGATACTACAAAATAGACGATGGTGTCGGCATGTGAGCAGCAATCAATTTACTGTATGTGAAAAATCAAGAGAGTATATAAATAAGAGTTTATAGATGGCGATTGATAAGCCCCCAATCTCTTCATCGCTGCGCGTTAACAAGAGTTAATGTATATAGACTGCGATTAAGAAATAGCCCCACCTCTTTACACACACCTCTAAACTCCACCCATTTTCAAATAAATCCCACTCATTTTTCAATTAGCATATAAGAAACAGAAAATCTAAATTTTTTATATTAAATTTTTAATTTTTTTCTTTATTTTTAAAATTCCCTCTCCATTTTATTGACACTCTATTAAGGCGACATATCGTATAAAAGACAATTCCTCTCTCCCTTCGCAAAAATAAATAAAATCAACATGACTTGACTCCAGACTCGAAGACCTTATGACGGGATTTGGTAACATGATATGTCTGCTATAATTTCATTTTTTCTAATTTTTATATTCAAAACATTCCTTTAAATATTCTTTATATAATTAAAGTAAAGTATGATTCAAATGTTTCGTCCTTTTCTTTTAACAATCTTTTTGTTGTTTTTTGTTGGAAATCCGCCTCAATTTTTGGTTGAAGGAGTGGAGCCGCCGCCTAAGCAAGGTATTAATATAATTTATTAGCGTAAATAATAAATGATTTCATATTTTCTCGATTGTTTTTATTTCCATTTGTGGAAATTATATATAATATTTACGAAAAAATGCCAAAATGATTTTTCTTCTAATGTATCCTGTTGGGTTAAACATTTTTTAGGGTTGATAAGAAAGTCGAATAATTTGAGATTCTTTGAAAATTACTTTACCCACACCCATGTATTATCCATAAAATTTATTATTTTAAAAACCAAAAACTGTCTAATAAATAAATATTCATTCTTTCAGAAATTTCTCTTACCGAGCTTTCTTTTCTGTTTCACAGTATTCGTTTGATTGAACCAAAAGAAAACATAAAATTTATTGAAATGTTAAAGGACAAAGGGTCTCAAGTACTCGAAGCTGCCGGAATCGGAACTGATGAAAACAACCTAATTGTTGAAAATATTACAAAGCTTTATTCAAAAATCGAAGTTGTGGGTAGTCTAAGAAAATTAATTAAAAAATATAAACACCGTGGATACTTGTATGATGAAACTTTTCCATTATTTAAGAAATAGGGTTAAATAGTATTCTAAAGTCGGTCAACAATTTTTAGACAAAAATATGCATTATTTTACTGTTAAAGTAAGGTGGATTTTCATGTCTTGGTTAGAGTTAATTGACTAAAATAATTTAAAACAATCTACACAATGGCACAAATTTTAAGTTGTGTAATTATTATGAACAAATGATTGAAGCTTCAATGCCCAAGTTTGTAGAAAAGTTCAAAATTCTGAATGTCTTTAATCAAATGAAATACATTAGAGTAAGATTGGCTCAGATTGAAAAACTTCCTGCTATGCAGCCTTTTGTGCAGGAGCTTGTGGAAGACTTTAATACGATAATTGATAAAAAAACAACAAATAATTTAAGGTAATATTTTGTTTATGGGTAGATTTATATTTAAGTTTTTATTTAGTCCCACAGAATATGATGAATTTTTGTATAAAGCATTAGCAATCACACAAGCAGAGAAGAATAATTTTATTTATTATAATCTTTCGGTAATAATATGGAGTCTTTATAAGTCTATTGAGGGCAATGATATAGAAAAATTCTATGACGGACTCTTCGAAGACTATCAGTAAAATTTAGTAAAATATTGATTTTTAATTTTCTGGATTTTTAATTTTTTAGAAAACAATGCTTTAACAATAATGAAGTTCGCAGTGCAGCAGATAAATCATTTCAAGTCTTAACGAAATACATTTTCAACGAATTAAAATATACCGAAGGTGGAAATGGTAGAAATTTAAAAATAAAATTTGAAAATTTATTTGTTTATTCCTTATTTTAATTTTTAAATAATTTTTAATTTTTAGAAGAGAATGTTCTTAAAAGCCCTGAAGAAATAGATAGTAAAGTTCTTCAGAAAAATTTCATAAATTTAATACCAAACAAAGATTACGAAAACAAGAAAGATTTTAAAAATTACATAAATATTATAACAGTAAATCATGCTCACGGCCATACTTCTTGTAAACTTAACAAGAAGTCAAATTTTTCCCAGACAAAGTTGATACCCGGTGAAGGTAGTAGCAGTGGTGGCACAAAGAAGGGTAAAAACCAGAGGGTCGAAAGTAAATAAAAGGTTGATCTAAGACTTTAAAAAATTCTGTAAATATAAAAAATTTAGCAGCTTATACGAAAAGTGATCTTTTTACTTTGGTTAGATTATTTGATTATGAACTTATTAAGAAAAGTTAGATTTTAAAAAAATATTTAAAAAAGTTAGTAGTTAATTTTGATTGAAACAAGACAGAGAAAATTTTCTTATTTCCGTACTCTTAAAATTTTTTTTTCGAAATTTCGATTTTCTAGAATTAAAAAAAATTTTCTTAAGAAATCCATTGACTTTCAAAAAATAATCCCAAAAAAGTATCACTTTTCGTTGCAGCGCTAAATTTACCACGACGAGTCTCTGACCACGTTACATTATTGAAAATTTTCAGAAAATTGTTGAGAGTTTAAATTAGTGAGGGAGAGTGTAGCGGAGTTGGAGACTTGACTAAATATTTCTAAAAACCAAAAAAATACAAAAAAAAATACAAAAAAAAATAAAAATCCTAAAAACGAATAAAAAACAAAAAAATGCAAAAAAATTTAAAAAATCAAAAACCTAAAAACGAATAAAATCATAAAAAAGTACAAAAAAATTCACACATTTATTCACCTTTTTATTTATACAGTCAACTCTCGCTTTAGCAAACCTCTCGAAATAACGAATATTATCTTCGATTCCTTCGTATAGAGAATTGACTGTCGTCTACCGTGTTTTCTCAATTAATTACCCTGGGTAATTAATTTTTTTCGATCTGTCTTGAGGGGGTAATTAATAGGAGAGTAATTGAGTGAATAATTTTTTTCAGCATTGGGACAGTAATTAATAGAGAAAATACGGTATTTTTTCCAAAAAATTGTATATAAATTGTATATAGATGTATATAGTGTATAAAGTTGTAAATACAAAAATGTTTATTAATTAATTAAAAAATAATAGGAATTTTATAATGTAAGGGATAATCGGGAACAAGATATTCAAAATCTTGATAACAAAAAATTTAGAAAAATTTGAAAAATTCTGTAGCCATGGATTTGCCGAAAACGTCTATTTCCATCATTTAGGGTTTTTTTTTTAATTTAAAAAATATTCTTGAAGAATTTTTAAAAAATATTAGGAATTTTACAAATTTATTTTAATTAACCTTTTTAACCTCAATGAGAATTAAAGACACTAGAAGTTAAATTCAAAAATTCCAAAAAATTCCAAAAAAACTCCAAAAACTAATTTCTCAAGTTTTCTGTGTATTTTCTGCTACCGTTTCTTTTTTTTCAACGTTCCCCTTTGAAATTGCCGATTTTTGTTGTTAAAATTTATTTTACTGTATAAAGAAAGGATATTATAAACAGAGTTAGGTACTTTAAAATAAGGCAGACGAATTTTCTTTAAAGTTTTCTTTTTTAGCAGATAGAGAAAATATTATTCATAAAATAACGATAACTACCGTATATGCTGAAATAATTACCCCCTCCCTAATAATTACCCCCTCCCTAATAATTACCCCCTCCCTAATAATTACCCCCTCCCTAATAATTACCCCCTCCCTAATAATTACCCCCTCCCTAATAATTACCCCCTCCCTAATAA
>ABLG01000284.1:0-27013 GCA_000172435.1 Meloidogyne hapla | reverse complement strand
AATTGTTAATTTTATTTTTGGATATTTTTTAAATTTCAATTTTCTTTCTTTATAAAAAATTATAAAAATAAATTTTTACAATATATATTTAATTGTAATTTCCCGTAAATATTTTTTCAACTTAAAACTTGCCCCTATTAATTTATACTCAAACCACACAAAATTACTCAACTTCTCTTTTACACTTTATTCTAGTTTTTTTGGCTATTTTCAGTGAGGCCGTTTATAAAGTCTGTCCCGCCTGGCTCTTTCTTTGTATAATTATGCTCGTCCTCCCAAAATTCGTAAAATATATTTTTATAGATTAAGTTCTTGTATTCTGGGCAAGACTCTAATGAACCTCAATTAATTCGAGTGACTCAAATGAATTTATTCCAAAAATTTTTAAGACTTGCCAACCCTCATTTAAATTTTATTCAATTTATCTTCTATTAACGAATTTTTGTTTTAAAGCATTATTTCTTTTTTTTTCTACTTTCACTTATCGGCATTTCCCTCTTTATAATAAAAAACAAGCATGACTGGTGTTAATTTCATTAATCCATTTGCGACTCAGTTTTGCCCTAGCTTTTTTCAGTGCCAATATTTTTGCATGTTTTTATCTATTTATTTTTATGTTATAGGATATTTTTTGAGGATTTTTTTGTAGATTGTTATAATACCATTAATGCCTTTTAATATTGTCAAGTCAAAGATCATTAGGTTCTAAGGCTTAAAACTTTTTAGAAAAATAATCTTTTCTGTTTAATTTTAATATCATTAAATAGAGGGGATTTTAAGCTATTAAATGACAATATTTCATTTTTGTAGCTTTAGATTTCACAAAGTTAAGCCAAAAAACTGCACCTAGATCTAAGATATCTTAACAACAAAAGAACCAAAAAATTACACCAAAATGTCTTTAAATATTTTTTGATTAAAACATCCCGTTAAATAGCCACATTTTCATCTAATTCAGTCAGAAACCAACCGGACACCCTAATATAGCCAGAAGCTAGTAGCACCTCCGTGTGTTGTCCCCTCAATATTTCCGTCTATCCCTCATTTTCTCTCATAGCCCTTTTCCAATGAGGACTAAAAATAAGAGAGAAAAAAGGAGCGCGGCACAAATCTAATTTTTTTCAGTAACCAACCCATTCACCCAAAACAAAAAAACTGAAAAAAGAGGTTCTCAAATTGACAATTCCTCAATTACATAAATTTTAAAACCTGACCAATCCTTTTTTCTTTGAGAAATTGTTGGGAGTAATTTTGCAAGTAATAAATATTTTCAGGGACAAAATTATACTTTTTTAAAGAAAAATTGGAAGAAATATTATTTAAAATTAATATTTTTGGCATTAAGAATTTTTGGCATTACATGTTCATTTTCTAATTTTTTAATATTTTGGCACTAAAGTTGACTTTTTGGCATATTTATATATTTTTTTAAATTTTTATCTCAAAAAATTCCAAAACCTATTAATTATTTCTTTCCTTATTTTACTCGAAAAAATATATTTTTCTTTAATATTGACCCAATAAAAAAGATGCTTCCAAAAACATTTTTTTCTCCAAGACATCCAAAAGAGAGAGACTGGCTGTTCTTCACTCATTTCACTAATTTTAATGAGAACCATATATTCTTGCCTTATATTTTATATAGTCTTTTAGTGCTAACCCCAAGGGAGACAATGCGCGCCACGCCAAATTACCGCCAACCAGTGGATTTCTGAAATAAATGAAAAAAAAAACAATTCTTTATGAGCTTATCTTTTTTATATCTAGTCGGGAAAAGAATTTTTAGGGAAAATAAAAAAAAACATTATTTCTCGTTTGAGACTCTAAAGTCCCAGTTAATTAATAACAGACTCCTATGGCCCTTTTGGGCTAACATTCAAATCCAAGACTCTTGTGACTATCAAAAATATATCCCTAGAAAAAAAACAAAGAAATCGCAGCTTTTACCTCTTTTTTGTTAACTTTTACTTAAAGGAAATGCAAAACTCTGGCATTTGGTTGCCCCAACTACGTATATTTAAAGGTATATTTTACTTATTAATTAGCCGTTTAGTTTAAATAAAATAAAAAATTACCGTTGCTATCATTGTTTATTGTCTACTTCCTTTTTAACAATTTTCCCTTCTTTTAGGCTTAAAATTGTAGAAAAAAAGAAAAATGCGCGAAAATGTGGGGGAAGGGGGAGAAAAAGTTTTTTACCTTTTTTACTTAAATCTAAGTTTGTCACCAAGGCTTTGGCAAAACTTTAAAAGAAAATTTTCTTTTTAATTATTAGCACGATATTATTATTATTTTCTAGAAAAAGTGCAAATTTAATTTAAAATAAATTTTAAAAATTATTTAAATTAATTAATCAAACGCTTCAGCCCACTATTTTTTCCACAACTTTTTTATTTTTCAATCTTTCCGAATAATTCGTATACCGATCGAAAGCTCTGGATGTGGGGATTGTTTTTTCTATCAGGACCAATCTGATCAGAACATCACATAAAAAGTTACGGCCATATAGATGTGGGCAATCGTGTATGTTTCCCCAATTATTTTATCTAGACTCTATTGACCACTTTTTAAAAAATACTTTTTATCTCGCCAAAACATTCTTTTTAATTTCAATTTATCATCTAAACATATCCCACATTCCCAAATATCCTCAAAGCTTTACACACCCGGCAACTATATTTTCAAGAGAACAAGACTCTAATAAGCACTTTACTTTATTTAAATTTTTTACAATTTCCAACCTGTTTTTATTAAAACTTAAAGTTTTATACCGTTCATAACTGCGCAGGTGTTTCTCTCACACCTTTTCTATTAATTCCCCTCAAACTTTATTTTCCACCCTTTATTAATTGTACTGTTGGCTTTTTCTCATGGAAAAATAAAGGGAAAATGAAAAACACGAAATTATTTTCGAGAAATTTTTTGATGTAAATTATTATTTTGGCATTGTGACGGTTTGGCACTTTACTTTTTACTTCTTTTTTAAATTTTTAATTCGCACCCATTAGAGTCTGGCATTTTATTAAAACAAAAAAAGAATTTAAATAAAGGTGAATTAGGTATTCTCCGTGGTGATGACATTTTCGCTATCTTGACAGAAGCGAATAATGAAGAGATTTGTTATTGCTCGAGAGAATACTAAATTTGCCTAAATTTTAATAAAATTCAACTAAATCAAGCAAAAAAATTCAATAATGGTTACGGTATATTTCGTTTCGAAAAGAAGTTTTATTTTAAAAACCAACTTTAAAATACTATAAAAACCTTTATTTTCTTCATTCTACACCAACCAACAAAAATATAATCAAAACAATTATTCAAAAACAACGCTTTATATCAATAAAACAACGACAAAACATCAAAACGTAATGCTCTTCTGTTTTCGACAGATTGAGCTCAACGACGGATCTGGGACAAGAAAGGCTTCAACAACTCTTCGATCGGCTACCAACATCTTGCCAATAGTTTTTGCTTCGACTCTCTTCGTGTTTTTGCTTTTTGGACAGGTCAACAGTGATGAGAGTTACAATGGCCCTATTGGATTCTACAATCACACGCTGAAGGATGGTCAAGTCACGCTCGCTAATTATTCCATTGTTGTCAAAGAAAAAGGTGACAATAACCTTACAAAGTACACGGAGAGTAAAAAATCCTGTGATGTTGAGATCAAAGGAAATGGAAATATGTAAGTTTATGTTTTTAATCAATAAAATAATTTTCATTTAATTCAGTGTGATCTACTACAAAAGAAACGACAAAGATGACAAGAATAAAAACACAAAAGAAAATGGCTGCGCTGTTGACCTGCTCACCAAGCATTCGAACAAGATCAATTTCAAGACTGGAGTGAAGCATAGCGGTAGTTGTTTGAAAAAATGTGTGAAAGATAATGAACCTTTTGACGCGACTGGTTTTAATCTGTGAGTTTTCACTTTGAAAAAGATTTTGATTAAATTTCTTAACATTTCAGCCTTCCCTTCGCCTACAGCAACAGCATGACAAAAGATGCCATCGAGAAACTCAAATCGGGCCCGCTCTATGAATATACTGAGAAAGATTGTGAAGTTGAAAGCTTGTGTGTTGGTAAATTATGCATGCCGTGGACTTCTCTTGAGATTGCTTGGAACAATTGTATTAACGAAACAACTGGAAAAACCGAAGTCTTTGCTCACACCCATCCAAGTAAGAAAATTATTTTTTTCTTCTTTATTTATGTTATTTCTTTTAGTTGGTGAACAAAAAACACACTGGCATTTATCAAAGGAATCCAATAAAGAAAAAGAAGAAAAATTTGACCTGACGATAAAAGAGCGTGGCGAATTCACTATGACGTTTAAAGGACAACAACCAAAGGAATATAAAACTACTGATGAGAAGAAACCTGTTTGCATAAAAAAAGATCACATTGCCAAACCTTTGAATTGGAAAATCAAAGGAACGAATCCAGCACCAGAATATGAACATCTGCTTGTCTTCTACATGCTTCCACAGAAAGCAACACGAATTTACAGCAAAGACGGAATCGACAAAGATAAATGGCCTGAAGGTCCAGATTGTGAAGAACTCTACATTGAATTTGTAAGGAACATTAAATTATTTTTGTAAAATCCTTAATAATTTTCTATTTATTCAGGACAAGGATTACTACAATCTTTTGGTTGTAGGCGATCCACCTCCAACAACTACTACAACGACAACAACAACTACTACAACAACTTCAACGACCACCACATTATCTACAACGACTACTAAAAAGACAACAACAACGAAGGATTCTGGCAGCAACTCTTCTGAAATAACTTTTATGGCCGTCATCTTTGTTGGCTTTTTTATCACCATTTTGGTGCTTGTCGCGTACATATGTTTCAATGTGAATGAAAATTACATAAGACGATACAAAATATATCTTCCCTACAATCAAAGAGATCTTAGTCAAACTGGCGAAACTTGTTTTGTTCTTCAATTAATTGGTGGCATTATATTCTTCATTGTTGTTGGAACTGTTGCTTACAATATATTTGGCTATTTTCTTGTTGTCGCTTTTATTTGTATCTGTTGCTTTATACCAACATCAATGTGCTTATTCCGCAGATGGCACAATCAAAAGAAGATTAAATGGAGGAAGATAAAAGATGAAGAGAATAAAATACAAAGGAAGAAGGATAAAAAGAAGAGACGACAACAAGAAGAAATTGAAAGTGCTGTGGAAGACTATTGTTTTTCAGTAACCGAAGATGTAAGATTAAAATTTTTTAATTGGAAAAATGCATTTCTTTTGATATTTTAGGAATTTTTACCATCCACATCAAGGAAACCAGTAGCGAAAGTGGTCAAAAAACCAAAAGTTCTTCCCCGAAAGACCTCGGTGCTCACCTTCGACACCTCGGAGATCAGCCACGTCTCCGAGGATGAGAAGACGGCTGTGGAGGCCCCTGAAGTAATTTATAAAAATTCTAATTTTTAAAAATAAAAATAATTTTTTAATATTTTTAGCCGCGGAAGAAGGACACGACTACAGCAAATTCAATGATGCAAGGGAACTCAAAAATGGAGGATAAATCGAAGATGGACGAGAAATCGAAGACGGAGGACAAACCGAAGACAGAAGGGAAATCAAAGATGGAAGGGAACCCGAAGATGGAGGAGGAATTGAAGAAGGACACGACTACAGCGAATTCAAAGATGGACGAGAACTCGCAAATATAGGAGGAATCGAAGACCAGCCAACAGAAATGATTAGAGGACAATAAAAGAAGGATAAGAAGAGTGGAGAGGATATAAAAGAAAAGTAATCAAAAGAGAAGATTGTTGAGAAGAGAAAATTCAAAATAATTGTTTTTTCTCATAAATATATATTTTTTCCTATATTTCCCATATATTTCCTAAATTCCCAATTATCTAAACTTTTTTGTATTTCCCCCAAAAAATCTATAGTTGTGTAATATTCAATATATATTGTTGTTTGTATTGTTGTGTTATTGTAAAATAAATTGTTGTGTTTGTAGAAAAGTTTTGAGAAATAAAAACAAAAATCAGAATTTAATTAAAACATGTTCAAATTAAAATCTTGAATTAAATCATAAAAAAACATTAAAATCCCAACATTTTATAAAAATCAGAATTTTCTCTTTACTAAAAAATAAACCTATAAAAACCCAATTTAAAGCAATTCTTTCCTCAAAATTTCATAAACAATCCTCTCACGAAAATAGGGAATATGTTGTTGATTGAATGTGATTGCCGCTCTACGTGAAGCATATTCCGCAAACAAACAAGAAAATACTCCACAATCCCACATGTTTTGTTGACGAGGAATATTCTTTAAAATTAATTTAAAAATTAAAAAAATTAAAAAAACCTTTCGACAATTAAATTCCCATCCAGTCATATCCAATGGTATATGTCTTTTGTCCATTGATTCTTGAAGAAGATATTCCCTTAAAAAGTTTGAAATTAGAACAAAAATAAGGGAAAAGTAGAGACGTAGGGGAGAAATTTTTTTTATTGAAAAAAAAAAGATTTGCGGACTGAGATTTGCGGACAAAACAAAATTCTATTGGAATTATGATTGAAATTGGAAAAAATGGCCATTGGGTCTTGTCTATAACCTTTACCTATAAATTCATTACCATTTTTGTGGTAAGCACTTACCACACTTCTTTATAAGAGCTATTAAATAAAAAAGTTAAAAGGTGTCCGCATATGTCTGTCCGCAAAAATTTTTTCTAAATAAAAAAATATTTAAAAACAAAACTGTAGCAATTCCAAACATTGAAAGTTATCACCCAATAAAGAATCGAAATAATCAATTTTGTGTTGTTCCAAATCAATAACCTATTGAAAAATAAACTTTTTTTAATAAAAAAAAATTTTTTTTTATTCACCGCCATACACCAATGATTTTCCAAATGTATCGGGACAATAATTATTTGAAAGTCAAAAATGTCCACATTTTTAGTCCAACGCTTAACTCCAGAAAATCCTTTTTCGCATAAATTTTTGTAGAAAAAAGAATTAAAAGCGTAGGCCTTTTTAAAAAAAAATAGAAGATTTTTATTTTTTTTAATTTTTACTTTAGGCAATTTTTTGTTGTTTTTGCTTCTATCAACAATCAAATTGACATAAAAGTTGATAACTGAAAAAAAAATTTTTTTTTGAAAATTTTTCAAAAAAATTTTCGAGAGGATTACTAATACCACCATATTCCTTATTTGACATTCTGTGCCTTGACCATTTGAAATTTTAGAAAAACAGAAAAAAGAGAGGAGGAGAAAATAAAAGAAATGGAGGGGGGATTGGATAATGCCAAGTCCAACTTTTCCTTGCAATTTTACGGGAGTGGAAATATTTTTTGAGAAGCAGTACTGCCCTTTGGTCAATTAATAGAATATTGGGTCGACAAAAAAAATTTAAAAAAAAATTAAAAAGAAACCCTCATCATTTAACCATTCATTTCCAAAAAAATTCAAAAAATCTCTTCTTGTTATATTCACACCAGAATAACTAGAAAGTATTTCATCATTTTCACCTTCATTATTCCATATTACTTGAATTAATTTTTTTGCGTTGTTGGGTAATTCTTTAAATTTAAATTAATTAATTAATTTTTAAAATTAAACCTTGAATTCCTTGAGGTTTTGGCTTTTTGATTAATGGACGTAAAATAAATGCAAAAAATGTTGGCCATATAATAAAATAAATTATATAACCATAAAAATACATTGATTTTAATGGCTAAAAATTTAAAGAAAAAAATTTAAAAAAATTGAGGAGAAATTTTTGCGGACAAAAAAATTTTTGCGGATTTTTAAACAAAAATTTAAAAAAGACTCACAACAATCCAAATTTCTTTTTTAAGTAGTCCAAAAGTTAAAAAAGCAAAAGCCATAGAAATATTAATATTTAAACGTCCAAATAACCAACAAAAAGGACGTGCCCATTTTTGATTAATTAAATGACGAATTTGTGGAGGGCCAAAAGCAATAAATGAATATAACTTAAATACATTTTTAAAAATTATTTTAGAGAAAAAAAAACCTGTTCTTGTGCCACCATACACATAAATTCAAAAGCAAATAATAAAAAATAACCCAAATGATATCCATGCCATACAGCCAAATATAAAAGTGTAATTAAATGGCTATAATATTTATTACCTAGCGCATTTAAGTCTTTTGAATATATGACTAGAAAAAATAAAATTAATTGTATAGAAAAAATGAATTTAGAAGGAAGGGGACATTTGATCCCCGAGTGTTTCATTAAATTATAACTTGAGGAAGAAAAGGCAAATATCGTTATTTTTGGTACCAATGGACGTGGATCGGTGAGTTGAGTCGAAAGATAATGAAACGATTCGACTTTTCAAAGTCAAGTTATGATTAATAAAAGCTTGAGAAGGGATCGGATGGACGAAACTCAATAACACAGGGAATAGACATTTTTTTTTAAAATTTAATCAAATTTTAATAAGTCATTCCTTAAGAATATCCCATTAAACTTTCATAAAATTTAAAAAGAAAACAAACTTTTTAGCAAATTCATTAGTAGAACAATTAAAAGAGTCAATAACTGATTGAAAATCACTTCCTAATTCCCATTTAATAACATTAATATTTCTAGTTCCATTCCATTTATCATCTCCATTAAAGTCTTTTCCATTATAAGAAATTCCACAAAGAATTGAACTTCCCTCCTTTTTTTAAAAATTTAAAAAACAAATAAAAATTAACAAAAACCGTTAAAAGCCAAGCAACACAATATCGATACATTGTTGATTTAAACCAAATTGTATTCCAAATAATTTTCCAAATTAAAGGAAGTGACTTTAAATTAATTTTAAAAAATATTTTTAAATAAATTTTAAAAAAAATACCAAAAATTCTGGAGAATTAAAATAACTGTCAGGAATCCAAACAGTTCCCCATTTATACAAAACAGCAAAAAATACACCACAAACAAAACGTTGAAGACTTGCCATAATACTTTAAATATTAAAATATTTAAAAAAAAAAAAATATCCAGAAAATAAAAGGGAAAAAAGTCCGCAAGTTTTATCCGCAAATATTTAAAATCCGCAAAAATTAAAACTTGCGGACAAAACTTGTGGAGTTTTTAAAAATATATCAAAAAATAAAATTTAAATAAAAAAAACCTTGATTCTCTAACTTCATTTTTTTCTTTATCCAAATAATTTCCATTTACAAATTCCCTAAAACGTTTTAAAGAAAAATGAGGGCCAGTAAGTGTTCCACTAAAAAAGAAAGAATAAGCAGCAATTTCTAATAAATTTGGTTTGTCCATTATAGCTGTTTTTAATTGTTCTGGTTTTGTCTAAAAAATTAATTGAGAGCAAATTAAATTAAAAAATAATTTAAAAACCTTAGAATCTGATTGGTGTCCATCGTGGGCGTCCTATAAAAATATTTTTTAGATTTTTTTAGAAAATTTCTTGGATTCTTCTTCAATTTTAAATAAAAAAATAATCATTAAACATTCCCTATTTATTCCCTATTTATTAAAAAAAAATAATTTCTTCAAAAAAACAAACTTTAATATTTTTTTGATGTCCATCATATACATCCATAACTAAAGCAGTCATTCTTAAAGTCACAATACAAAAAGGTGTTGTCCATGTAATATCATAAGTTGAAGATTCTACAAACCAAATACCAATTAATAAATGTCCCTTTAAATTTATTTTTTTTAAATTTAAAAAAAAAATTTAAAAAAATACAAGAAAGAAAATATGTGCAGCAGCAACAGAAAGAGGAGTTCCAGGAATAAAATTGACAATTAAATAAGCAATAATTATAGAAAAAATTGTATGGAAGATGGCTAGACCTTTAAATTTAATTAGAAATAAATTAGAAAAATTATTTTAAATTTATTAGGGGAAAGGTCCGCAAGTTTTGTCCGCAAATTGGAAAATTGGGAAAACAAGAAAAGAAATAAATTTGATGGAAAATGAAAAAATTTGCGGATAAAACTTGTAGATTTATGTTAAAATAAAGGGGAAAATAAAGATTTCCAAGATTAAATATAGGAATAAATTAAAATAATAAATTTAAAAATCACCCCAAAAATCCCCAAAAAAGTCCCAAAAAAATCCCTCAAAAAATTAAAAAAAACAAACCACAAAAAAACAAATAAAGCAAAACACCAGTAACAACAAAAAACCAATGTTGTAACCTTTCAGGTAATTTATAAATAAATGTTCGGTAAATAATAGCCAAAGGATAACAAGCCAAAATTGCAACAAGTAAACGTAAAGCATCTTCTTCTGAACCAATTATTTGAGAAAGGTGATTAATAAAAGTCATATTTACAGGTTTGTCTAGAAAAATAAATATTAAATAAAAAATATCAAAAATAGAAAATGAAGGTAATCCAATTGATCTTAAAAAATATTTTTCACTTGTTGACATTTTAAAATAACATAAAATACTGCATAATTCTCTCATCATGCTCTTTTTCAATCAATTTCTCTAATCACTACACATTTTCTATTGTGTCTAGTTTTCTTATATTTAAAATATGTTTTGTCAAAATATCTAATTGACATTTCGCCAAACAGAACAAAATACAACAATTTGTCCATTTTTATTTTTATTTTGTTTCTCGTTTAGTGTAAATCTGTTTCTATTTTCCTTGAGATTAACCTTGTAAATCATAAAGCGTGTAATCTTTTCGCTGGATGCCCCTACATTTTTTGCATTGCCCCCTTTTCTCGTTACATTTTTTGCTTTAATCCTCAACATACCACTTGTTTTTGTTTTTCACTGTTTTTAAATTTTAGGGCTCTTATAAAAGCTCACTCGTCATATACAATAATAATCACTCTTTATACAATAATGCCGCGCTTGTTTAATCATTTCTTAATTGTATCTCTGTTTTTCTCCATGCTTCTTTGCTCTACGTCTAATGTTGTTCTGAAACTGAAGCTAAATTCTGAAACTACACCTGCTGAGTGAGTTATTTTTTAAAATCTCTTAAAAAGATTTTCTTTTTCAGTTACTCGTATCTTGAGGAATCCGATATGCTGATAGACAAAGACGATTTATGGCTGCATTATTTGCTCTATTCTGCTAGCTTCATGATTGGGTAGTTTTAATTAAAAAAACATTCTAACCTCTTTTTAAGCTCTTTCATAATTTGGGCAATTGTTCGTTTTTGTTTGGTTGTTCCGCGATATAAGAAGATTCAACAGATGGAACAACACTACAAATTGCTCAAGACCGAGTACAAAAGTGAACGTAAATTGATGAGTAGTCAACAAGAAATTACTGTCTCTTCTTCTTCTAAAAGTGAAAGGGTTGGGAATATTTTTGTTTTTTCTGTCTAATTTTTTGAATTTTTTAAGTCAATGCTTCGAACAACCAGCGATGTCAGCAGAACTCATTGGAGTGACATCCCAAGTTCTCTCAAATCTGACAAACCAAAAATTAAAGTTAAAAGTGAACCAATCATTGCAGAAAAGCAACTTCCGCCAACGCGGATTCAACCAAAAGTGCACATACCGGAGAAAGGTTTTTTTAATATTGCGGTTTTTACCAATTTTTTTTTCTCCTTTTTAAAGGCCCAATTCTCATATCTGATAACAGCAATTATGAAGAGATTGGAAATATTATTGAAGACATTTATTCTTCTCAACAACCTTCTGCTCCACAACCTGTTGCTCAGGGACCACCAGTCATTCAAAATGCTCCTGACAAATCCATCAAATCAGCAAGGCTCTTTAGTGAAGAAATGGAAGATGCTGTGCCTTTCAATACTGTGCCAATGTCTATGATGAGTGATGCTGGTAGAGGTCTTCAATTACAAGCTGCTCAGCCGCAAAGTGATGACAAGGCTTACTCATTGGAAGAGGATCAAACTCCAATTAGTACTGAAACGAAGGAAAAGACTACAGAAGGTTATAAAAATAATAAAATTTCTAAAAAGCGTTGGGCTAGACCCTATGGTTCTCTAAACTTGGGAGGGGGCTTTGAGGGTGTCGAGGACCAAATTTCTGAATTCCAAATTTCCTTCTTGATTAGATCCTAACTAAATTTGAGACAAAATTATTTTAAATTTTCAGAGAGTGTTGATACTGAAGAAGAAAAAGGTTCAGCTGAGGCGGGGAAGACAAGTTCATCAACAGAGCATGAGAATGAAGAAAACGAAGAAGATCAGATTTATAAGACTTAAAGGTTTTAAATAAATATATTTGTGAGGTATAAATTTAATTAAAAAATAATCTAATAATTATTTTGTTATTGTCCATATTTTTGCGATTTAATTGTATAAATAGTATTAAAAATATTTTTTTAATATTTTGAATTGATTTGGTTTAAAATCCATTTGTTTCTTTTTAATAATCTTTCCATAAGAGCAAATTTCACAGGATCGTCTCAAAATGTTCTGAAGTTTTTGGATATTTGTTATTGGATAGTGCGCTTTATTAAATTTATTTTGGTTTTCTATTTCTTCAAGGTTCGACTTTTTTTAAAATTATTATTAATAAATGAACAAAAAGAGGGGAAGGAGAGTTCATTTCTTTCTTTTGGGTTGAACCCGAAAGTTTAATATTTTAATTAATTTAATTGACTTTACCTTGGAGTTTGTCCTCTCTCTTCTCTCTTATTGCCCACCCTAAATAATTAATCAAATTAATGGTCTTTAAGATGTTTTTTGATTGACTAAAAATGAACTCATTAATTAATTTAAAATATTCACATGTCTTCTAGACATGGGATCATTCCTTTTTGTGACGAAACGGCAAATTTCCCATTGTGTGGCGAATCATAGGGCGATGGTGCTTTCTTTTTTCCTTATCTTTTTATTTTTATCGTCTTGGTGGGTTCATTCTGCAAATAGAAATTTAATATTGATCTTATCAGTCTTATCAGTGAAAGACTTATCAGTGTATAATTTCTAGGTCACCCTTCCTATCCATCATTTTTTACATCATTTTTTGCAAAAAAAATATTTTAATTATTTTTTGATTTTCTATTTAATTAAATTTGACTTGTATATATTTTTTAATTTTTTCAGAAGTCTTAAAATGACTTTTATTAATCACCTTTCTCAAATAATTGGTTCAGAAGAAGATGCTTTACGTTTACTTGTTGCAATTTTGGCTTGTTATCCTTTGGCTATTATTTACCGAACATTTATTTATAAATTACCTGAAAGGTTACAACATTGGTTTTTTGTTGTTACTGGTGTTTTGCTTTATTTGTTTTTTTGTGGTTTGTTTTTTTTAATTTTTTGAGGGATTTTTTTGGGACTTTTTTGGGGATTTTTGGGGTGATTTTTAAATTTATTATTTTAATTTATTCCTATATTTAATCTTGGAAATCTTTATTTTCCCCTTTATTTTAACATAAATCTACAAGTTTTATCCGCAAATTTTTTCATTTTCCATCAAATTTATTTCTTTTCTTGTTTTCCCAATTTTCCAATTTGCGGACAAAACTTGCGGACCTTTCCCCTAATAAATTTAAAATAATTTTTCTAATTTATTTCTAATTAAATTTAAAGGTCTAGCCATCTTCCATACAATTTTTTCTATAATTATTGCTTATTTAATTGTCAATTTTATTCCTGGAACTCCTCTTTCTGTTGCTGCTGCACATATTTTCTTTCTTGTATTTTTTTAAATTTTTTTTTTAAATTTAAAAAAAATAAATTTAAAGGGACATTTATTAATTGGTATTTGGTTTGTAGAATCTTCAACTTATGATATTACATGGACAACACCTTTTTGTATTGTGACTTTAAGAATGACTGCTTTAGTTATGGATGTATATGATGGACATCAAAAAAATATTAAAGTTTGTTTTTTTGAAGAAATTATTTTTTTTTAATAAATAGGGAATAAATAGGGAATGTTTAATGATTATTTTTTTATTTAAAATTGAAGAAGAATCCAAGAAATTTTCTAAAAAAATCTAAAAAATATTTTTATAGGACGCCCACGATGGACACCAATCAGATTCTAAGGTTTTTAAATTATTTTTTAATTTAATTTGCTCTCAATTAATTTTTTAGACAAAACCAGAACAATTAAAAACAGCTATAATGGACAAACCAAATTTATTAGAAATTGCTGCTTATTCTTTCTTTTTTAGTGGAACACTTACTGGCCCTCATTTTTCTTTAAAACGTTTTAGGGAATTTGTAAATGGAAATTATTTGGATAAAGAAAAAAATGAAGTTAGAGAATCAAGGTTTTTTTTATTTAAATTTTATTTTTTGATATATTTTTAAAAACTCCACAAGTTTTGTCCGCAAGTTTTAATTTTTGCGGATTTTAAATATTTGCGGATAAAACTTGCGGACTTTTTTCCCTTTTATTTTCTGGATATTTTTTTTTTTTTAAATATTTTAATATTTAAAGTATTATGGCAAGTCTTCAACGTTTTGTTTGTGGTGTATTTTTTGCTGTTTTGTATAAATGGGGAACTGTTTGGATTCCTGACAGTTATTTTAATTCTCCAGAATTTTTGGTATTTTTTTTAAAATTTATTTAAAAATATTTTTTAAAATTAATTTAAAGTCACTTCCTTTAATTTGGAAAATTATTTGGAATACAATTTGGTTTAAATCAACAATGTATCGATATTGTGTTGCTTGGCTTTTAACGGTTTTTGTTAATTTTTATTTGTTTTTTAAATTTTTAAAAAAAGGAGGGAAGTTCAATTCTTTGTGGAATTTCTTATAATGGAAAAGACTTTAATGGAGATGATAAATGGAATGGAACTAGAAATATTAATGTTATTAAATGGGAATTAGGAAGTGATTTTCAATCAGTTATTGACTCTTTTAATTGTTCTACTAATGAATTTGCTAAAAAGTTTGTTTTCTTTTTAAATTTTATGAAAGTTTAATGGGATATTCTTAAGGAATGACTTATTAAAATTTGATTAAATTTTAAAAAAAAATGTCTATTCCCTGTGTTATTGAGTTTCGTCCATCCGATCCCTTCTCAAGCTTTTATTAATCATAACTTGACTTTGAAAAGTCGAATCGTTTCATTATCTTTCGACTCAACTCACCGATCCACGTCCATTGGTACCAAAAATAACGATATTTGCCTTTTCTTCCTCAAGTTATAATTTAATGAAACACTCGGGGATCAAATGTCCCCTTCCTTCTAAATTCATTTTTTCTATACAATTAATTTTATTTTTTCTAGTCATATATTCAAAAGACTTAAATGGCTAGGTAATAAATATTATAGCCATTTAATTACACTTTTATATTTGGCTGTATGGCATGGATATCATTTGGGTTATTTTTTATTATTTGCTTTTGAATTTATGTGTATGGTGGCACAAGAACAGGTTTTTTTTTCTCTAAAATAATTTTTAAAAATGTATTTAAGTTATATTCATTTATTGCTTTTGGCCCTCCACAAATTCGTCATTTAATTAATCAAAAATGGGCACGTCCTTTTTGTTGGTTATTTGGACGTTTAAATATTAATATTTCTATGGCTTTTGCTTTTTTAACTTTTGGACTACTTAAAAAAGAAATTTGGATTGTTGTGAGTTTTTTTTAAATTTTTGTTTAAAAATCCGCAAAAATTTTTTTGTCCGCAAAAATTTCTCCTCAATTTTTTTAAATTTTTTTCTTTAAATTTTTAGCCATTAAAATCAATGTATTTTTATGGTTATATAATTTATTTTATTATATGGCCAACATTTTTTGCATTTATTTTACGTCCATTAATCAAAAAACCAAAAAATCAAAAAGTCAATGAACAACAAAATGGAATTATTCAAAATTCTACTGGTGAAGATAAGAAGGAAAATTAATTACGAAAAGGTGGGGTTTTTAAAAAAAGGATTAAAAAATTAATTTACTCTCTAAAAATTTAATTTTAAAATTTATTTTAATCCAAAAGACAGCGGTCTGATATAATTTTTAAATAAAATCAAAAAAGTTTCACGGAAAAATGATAGAATTTTTAACTAAGGATTTAAAAAAAACAAAAGAAAATGAAAGATTGTTTAAAAGTTGACTATCTTCTTTTGTTTTATAAAAGGGATGTTCCTTTTTTAAATATTTTTTTTCTTTTTCTTCAATTTAACTCTAAATCTAAGTTTTCTAGGTTTTTTTTATCTGATTTATCTCAATCTGTCTCTTCCAAAGACTCTTTCTTCTTCACACTTAAAACTTTTTGAAATTTGTTTGTTAAATTTCTGAAAACACTTTTCTTTCCTCCAAGTTTAGCAGTCTTCACTTTTCGTTTAATAGCCATTTTCTTTCTTTTATTCAACCAATTCTTAACATTTGTTTTCACTCTATTAGCTATCGGCCATTTATTTAGAATACCTTTCTTTTTAACAACTTTATCTAATGGTTGATCACTTGATGTTCCCACTTGGGCTGTAAATGGGGCATTATAATCCTCATCAATTTCATTTTCTTGAGCTTTATATCCTTTCTCCGTATGTTTTTTTTAAATACTGAATGGTTTCTGTAACATTACCAAGATTTATATCAGTTCTTGCATCCTATAATTGGAAATTTTCGAAAGAAAATTTAAAGCAACATTTGGGACATGTCTCAGCAAAAACAACCCACAGGGGTTGTCAGGCGAAAAAACCTTGAAAGCCCTAAACACCCGACGCGATAAAAATTGTCCTGATAAAAGGTCTGAATATGGGCATGACGCGAAAATGGCAATCCTAACACCCACTTATCTGTTATTCCCTTGGGATTATCACAAAAAACTTTATAAAAAATGCATCCAAAACTACCTCATGCTTAAGGCCCTTAATAGAAAATTTTTGTACCCGCGGCAACTCTTAACTTTGTTAGCTTACAAATAGTGTAGATTTGATTATTTCGTTAAACTTCTCTAAAAAATTCTTTTTGTTGGACTTTAAAAAATTCTTTTTGTTAGACTTCTTTCCACCAGTACAAATTTTTGATATATCTTCTTCGTTTCGTTTCTTGAAATAATGTTTTATGTTGCTACATATCTTACGGATTTCTAAAAAAATCAGTAAATCGTTCTCAAAAATAGGAACTTGCGCGTCTTCAAACGCTTCTTTAAAATCTTTTTTTACGTCAAAAAAATATTTAATTTTTTTCTCCATCAAATCAACCAGTTCGTCTTCTGGATCTTTTTCTTCTTGTATAGCTGTAACGACTAGGAAGAAAAATAAAATTTAAAAATATTTTGTTATGCGCTTTTTCCGTCTGTTGGCATATGATAAGTTCACCTAAGTACGGTCCATGTTAGAGGTTTTCCTCGGGAGAATATCATTGTTTTCTAAAATTTTGGCCTACCTCTGCCCAACCCCCCAGAACTTCCTTCTTCTACTACTTCTATTTCACTAGTACTCGTAGTCGCATTTTCTACGTATTTAACTAACAAAAATAAAAGAAAAATTAACAAAATGGCCAATTTTGGTCGAAATTTTGTTAACATTTTATAGCGCTTTATTCCTCTTTTAAGCTTCTAAAAACAGCTAAACTATTAAGAAAATTATTTTAAATTATTTTAAAAAATAAATAAGTTTTTAAAAAATAATTTATTTCTCAATGTTTTTTTTAATTTAAATTTTTTTAAATTTAAATTAATCGAATGTAATTTTGCGAGGGGATGTAATTTTGCGAGGGGAATAGGGGGCCTTTTTTGACGGGAGTGGAGAAATAAATTTTAGAGAGGTTGTCGACAATGCCCTCCCCCCAGGGCCATACAATCGATAAATTTAAAAGAAAATTTCCTCTTCACCCTACCTTTCCTCTTCTCCTCCAGCACTATTTCCCAACTCACCTACACCCCCATTCGGAAGATACAAAATTGTATAAAATTTTGTAAAATAAAATTCTCTTCACTAAAAATTTTTAACACTAATTGACAAAACGCCAAAATGGTAAAAAGACAGAATGCCAAAAAATAATAATAAATCTATTTTATCCAACATTAACATCAATTCCAGTCCCAACACCTATTCCTCCTCCAGGCGGTCCTATATTAAAGCCACCTCCAAGTCCAAAGTTGAATAAGTTGCCTGGCATTGAGCTTCCTCCTCCCCACGAGGGTTGTTGGTATGAGGTACCTTGGGGGAATTTTATCTTTTTTTTTTGTTTTTAACCTACCATAATATGGATAGTAATAACTTTGAGGATAATATTGTTGATTATTTCCACAATAACCATAATAATTTGGATATTGATAAGGTTGATAATTTTGGTAATAATAAGGGTATTGTTGTTGTTGTTGATAATATGTTGGTGTTTCTGCATATCCATTTTCGATTACAGGTTGGCGAATGATTGAAAGGTTGTAGGCTAATTAAATTTAAATTATTTAATGACATCTTGTCGTAGAATTAACAATATAGACATTTTGTCCAATCCATAAAATGACATTTTGTCACTACCTTAAAATGGGCATTTTGTCCAATCCTCTAAATTGGCATTTTGTCCATTAATACGATTATATTGGACATTTCGTCACTAACCTTTTAAGTGGACATTTCGTCACTCTCACCAAAATGGACATTTAGTCAATACCCCTTAAAATGGACATTTTGTCCAACTTTAAAATTCATAATTTTCAAATAAAATTTATACCTTCCATCAATAACTTGTTCTTCATCTTTTGCTTTATTTACATTTGCTGTAGTTGTCGTTTCAGTTTTTTCACTTTCTTTTTCATCCCTTTCCAGTATTCGTTTGCGTTGTGATAAATATTTTCCATAACGTTCATTTACTTGTTTTTTTTTAATTTTTAAATTAATTTATTTAAAATTTTACCATTCTCTTTTTCTTCATTATTTGTAGTATTTTTACTTGTATTTTCTTTAATTTCTTTTTTAAATCTTTCAAAATTAATATTCTGATCTTGAGTAAATGATAATGATGAAACTGTTGGAATTTTAATTAAAATAAAAAAATTAAGGAAAATTATGGAAATTAGAGTTTGTTTTTGATTTAATAATTTCAGAAACATTTTTTTAATTTTTTAAAATAAATCCGGGGTTTAAATGATATTTTTTGACTACTAAAAAAATTTTACTTTTTTTTATTTATTGCGCAAAAATAGGAGAATTTGAGGGGAAAATTTATTTTTGTGTATTTTATTTTTTCCTCATTTTTTGACATTTTTTACTAAAAAAAGATGAGATGACTATTTTTATTTTTTAATTGCTTCAATTAAAAGTTTAGGGAACTAAAATAAATTTTTCTTTTTTTTCTATTGTTTGTTGACATTTTAAGAAGAAAATATTTTTTAAGAAGTTTAAAAACCTTTTAAATAAATAATTGTTTTTTAAAATAAAATTTAAGAAAAATTTTTTTTGAACATTTTTGAGGGGCGTTTTTGGTTTTTTATATTTTTTAAATTGAATAACTAAATTTTAAATTATTTTTATGTATTACAGTAACCATTACAGTAATATAAAAATAAAAAAAAAATACTGTAAATAAATTTAATTTTTAAATTCTTGATTTAAAAAATTTTTTAATTTCCATTTTTTTTGTTTCTTGAGAATTTTATTGTGTTTCGCCATCCACTGTTGCTGCAATAATTCTTGAATCAAGAAAACGCCGTAGAAAGCTGGCAAAATTTCTAAAAAAATTTTTTTTTAGAAACAAATTTTTATTGGCTGTATTTAGTTAATTAAAAGTCAAAGTTTAATTAAATTTGTTGTGGTGTGGTGGTGAGAGGGGTTGATTTTCTTCTTCGAGGGGCAGGGTTCGATACCTTTCGGTAGTAAACTATTTTTTTCTTTACTTAAATAATTATTAGAGGTGAAATAATTTTTTGTGACATAACAAAGGTCATAGAATTTTTTAAAAATATTTTTTTAATTTTTAGCTAATCTATTTTTTTGCTATTTATTTTTTATTTTATTTATTTTTTCTATTTATTTAATTTTTTCCTCACCTAATAGTATAATCCGGTCTAAAAGCCATTAAATGTGTATATGTTGGAAGTGTGCCTTCTTTTTCAATTAAAATATTTTTTGGAATTATTTCTTCACCATTTTTATCAATTCTTTGTTTAATTAAATTATTATTTATTTTTTGTAGTGTTTGGTCTAGTGGGATATATTTTTGCTTATTTTCTTTTAAATTGTTGTATTGATAATCCTCTTCTATTTCATTATCTGGAGAGTCTAATGAAGATTCTGAATATTAAAATTAATTTCAAAACCATTATAAGTGTCTCTCGTTATAGCGTCTTTGAGATATATGTCACTTCCTTTATAATACCACGGATTTTCAACCTACTTTCTCCCTATGCCAGATGGATATAGTAAACTAATTTGTCTATCTTACCCGTGGGATGGCATTATAACGAAGGTCGACTGTGGTTCTCATACATTTGACTCCGGTTATAGCTCCACATCAATGTAACTTTAGGTAACATTATAGACGTTGTTGAGTTAAATCTTGTGAGATTTCGATCCACCTAGACTTCTGTAAGGATGGGCCAACGAGGGTCGGTATAACAGGAGAGTGGGTGACGGTATAACGAAAGTTTACTTCAAAATTATTTTCTTACTTTCAATTTGTTCCAATAATTGTGCTATATTTTCCTCTCCTTCATCTTCATTTTTATCTTCTCTGCTAGAAATAATGGCAGCAATATTATCATCTTCTGTATTTGTCCAGGGTTTTTCAACTACAGATTTAAATCTAAAGGGGATTTTTCTGTAAAAAACGGATTGGCTTGGGGAGATTAATAATGATAAAATTAGTGTTGTTTGGAATAAAGAAAAATTATTTTGGATAAATTTTGATGGCATTTTTTAGTATGAATATTTTTTAAATTCTGAAAATTAACTTCTGATTTTTTGAAAAATAATTCTGATTAATTTAACTTTGTGGGGGACATTAGGCTTATAGGACGTTTCGGCGCGGCCTTATAAATTGCTTAAAAATTAATTATTTAACATATGAAAAATATATTTTCCAATTTTTGGGTTCGCATAATAAATAATAATGAAAGTAACCAATATAAATATATAAAATAATTTACATAAATAATTAAATAATTTATTTGCATTTTCGCCTTTTTTAAGGCAAATTAATTGTTTATGGTTATTTGCTTATTATATACAATTTAAATTATAATATTTCCGTTTCCTGTTTATAAATTAAATAAAAGATAAAATTAATTGGATAATCTTTGAAATTAAATTTTTAAATTTTACTTTCTGCAATTTTAATATTTTCAGAAGTTATGGCCAAAAATAGGCTAAAACCAAGAAAAATACCCAAAATTCTGGTTTTTATCCCCTAACTTCTAATTTAGTGAACCAAAAATTCTGAAATTTTTGGAGATGTTAGATAACCTTATTAGGAATATTTATGCAAAATTTCATGGCTCTAGGTTCCTTTTTGGCAATTTTATAGCCCCGCGCCGAACCGTCCATAAGGTCCTCTCTTAACAACTCGTGTCTTTTAACCGCATGTTTTTTTACGTCACACAAATAAAACTTTTATTTAACTAGACATTTTAATTTCGTAATATAGCTAGAAAAAAATAAAAAGAAAAAGCATCTTGTGTAGGTGTTAATTTTACATTTGAATGATTTTACATTTTAAGGGGAAAGAGGAGGATATAATTTTAAGTAAAAAATATTTTGTTATTTTGTATTTAAATTTTTAAAAGAAAGAAATGTGAATGTTTTCTTGGAAAAAATGTAAAAAAATAGCTTTTTTGGTTTAAAATATTTTTGGATTTTTTTTATTTTTTTGTCTGCACGCAATATTTACCTTTATTTGGGTATATTTACGTATATTTTTTCTAGAAAAGGGTGATTTTTCCTAGAAAATTTTTTTTAAAGAATTTTGTGTTTAAATCAAAATTAGAAATTATTTTAAACCTGGAAATAATTTAAAAAATAATATATGGGGAGAAAAATACTAAAAAGTGCCACTGTTTGAGTATCGAGGGCTTATTTTGTCCAAAACTTTTTTATTTTCGAACCTTTTAGAATAATTTATATATCAATCGAAAGCTCTAAATGAGTAGATCATTTTACTTAAAAGGGTGGAGTTGATCTGACCAATCATTAAAAAGTTAGAGTCTAAAAAGTATGAAAGATCACGATTTTCTTCATTTATCCGTCTATAACTTTTTGTACAATTGCTGGCTTGGATTGATCCCTTTAGAAAAAATAATCTACAGCTTCTGAGCTTTCGAATGGTAAAGATTTGTTTGGATTGATTGAAAATAAAAAAAGTTATGGTCCAAGAAAGAGCACTGATACTCATCTGTTGACGCCAAAACGTTCCCCTCATATTTTTATTTATTTTAAAAATTTTTATTTTTAAATTGTAGGCTTATCTATTGTAATACGTCAAAGAATAACTGAAAAGAAAGGCAGCATTTAAAAATATGGTCACATTATTTTTCGTTGAAAATATTTTTTTAAATAAATAAATAATTAAAAATATATAATTAATTTTCCTTAAATATAATTATTAAAATAATTTTTTAAATATTTTTTTAATTAAAATAAATTTAGAAAATAATATTTTTCAGATTTAAAATGATTTAAAAAATATAAAAGTAATAAATTTAAAAGAAAATTAAAGATTTTTTATATTTATGTAAATTTAAGTACATATCTTACGTCACCTAAAATGAGCTTTTTAAAAATTTTTTTACACCTGATTTAATCCTTGGAGAATTAAGATATGTATTTTTAACATTTAAAATTGAACTTTTTATTAAAATTTAATGCTTGTATCATTTTTGAATAATTACTTTTTTATTAAAAATTAAAAGAAATACCGTAATTATTTTTTTAAATAATTTTCAGTGATGAACCGTCCCTTCAAAAAGTAAAAAAATTAGATTTGGAAAAAAATCGATTTATCGAATTCTTTTCCTTTGTACTTTTTATCATTTTTAACTTATTTTCTTTTTATCAATTTTATTTTTTTTAATTCTTTTTTCTTTTTTTATTTTCTTTGGTTATTTTGTTGCTGACTTCGTTATCTTTTTAATTTAAATTTATTTTTTTCTTTTTAAAAATTCAGACTTTCTTTTATTTCTTAAAAATGCTACAAAACAACACCAAAATATTGACTTTTTCAAATATTATTCGAACATATGCTTCAGCAGCACCCAAACCTGTAATTCCAGCACCTAAACCTGTCTGGGAAAATCAGCCAAAATTTACTCAAGTTTCTTTTAAATTTTATTTAGAAAAGTTTAAAAAAATTTCAGATTTTTATAAACAATGAATGGCACAATTCAAAAAGCGGAAAGACCTTTGCTACAATCAATCCATCAACTAAAACTAAAATTACTGATGTACAGGAGGGGGATAAGGCTGATATTGATGTTGCTGTGAAGGTTTAATTAATACTAGAGAATATATAGGCTTTTATTTAAATTATGTTAAGGAGCTGTTGTGGTGTAATGGATAGGGTTCTGACCTAAGCAGAAAGGGGTCATGGGTTCGATTCCCATTGGTGGACATTAATTTTATTTGTTTGTTTTTAGGTCAATTAAAAGTTTTCGAAATTTTTCTAAATATTTTTAAAAATTTTCTGAACCCTTTTTAATTTATTTTAACCCTGGGAAACTTTTTTAACTATATTTTTGACTAATTTAAAGTTAGTTTTTCTTGTTTTTCTGCTCATTTAATAGGTTTTCCCTTCATTTTTCTGCTTCTAAAAATTTTTCCAAATTTCCAGGCAGCCTGTGATGCCTTCAAATTAGGCTCAGAATGGCGCCGTATGGATGCTTCTGCCCGTGGACTTTTATTAAATAAATTGGCTTCTTTAATTGAAAGAGATGCTGTTGAGTTGGCTTCTTTGGAGACTTTGGATAATGGAAAGCCTTATAAAGATGCTTATTTAGGTTTTTTTTAATTAATTTAATTTTTGTTTAAATTATAATTTAATTTATTTTTTAAATTATAATTTAAAAATTAATTTTAAATTTTTTAGCTGACCTTCCCTTATCTGTTGCTGTTTATCGCTACTATGCTGGTTGGGCAGATAAAAACCATGGGAAAACAATACCTATTGGAGGCGATTATTTTTGCTATACACGTCATGAGCCTGTTGGAGTTGTTGGTTGGTTTATAATATTTTTTGGAATTTTTTTGTTTTTTGGCGTTTCAAAAATTTGACATTTTGAATTTTTGGCATTTTGAGATTTATCATTTTGTAATTTAACGTTTTAAAATTAAAAAACTTATTAAAATTTTCTTTCAATAAAAAGGTCAAATAATTCCATGGAATTTCCCTCTACTTATGCAGGCATGGAAATTAGCACCAGCACTTGCTATGGGTAACACAATTATCCTAAAACCAGCAGAACAAACACCATTAACTGCTTTATATGTTGCTAATTTAATTAAAGAGGTTTTTTAAATTAATTTAATTTTAAATTTATTTTTTAAAATTAAAGGCTGGATTCCCTCCAGGCGTTGTAAATATAGTGCCAGGTTTTGGACCTACTGCTGGGAAGGCGCTTGCTACACATCCTAAAGTTGATAAAGGTTTGGTTTTTTTTGAATAATTTATGCTTCAAAAATTAAATAAAGTTTCGACAAATGTTAAAGTTTAATTAATAATAGGAAATATATGGTCGATTTAATTTAAATTGTGTTAAGTTGTAGTGGTGGTGTAATGGATAGTTTTTTACACTAGGCATAAAGGTGTCTCGGGTTCGATTCCCATTAGCGCCCATTAATTTTATTTGCTTGTTTAAGTTTTTCAATTAAAAATTTTAAAATTTTTCTAAATATTTTTAAAAATTTTCTGAACCTTTCTTTAAATTATTTTAATACTTGGAAGCATTTTTAACTTTATTTTTGATTAAATTTTTAATTTCTTTTTATTAATTTGCTTCAATATTAATATTTTTTTTAGTTGCATTTACTGGATCTACCGAAGTTGGATTACAAGTTAAACGTGAATGTTCTGAAGCTAATTTAAAAAGGTTTTTTAATAATTTTTTTAAATAATTAAAATATCTTTTAAAGAATAACACTTGAACTTGGAGGAAAAAGTCCAAATATTATTTTTGCTGATGCTGATATGCCCCTGGCTGTTGAACAAGCTGCTTTTGGTCTTTTCTTTAATCAAGGACAATGTTGTTGTGCTGGCTCGAGAACTTTTGTTGAATCAAAAATTTATGATGAATTTGTGGAACGTTCTAAGGTTTTTTTATTATTATTTTTGAGTTTTCTGCCTTAAATTAGTAATAGTTGTTTCATTTCCCCTCCCCATTTTTTAATTTTAGTGATTATTCTTGGATTCTATAACATAATATGTGTTTGAGTTGAGACCTATGTCTAAGGTTCCAGACCTTTTTTGATCTGTTAGTGGGGCTCTTTGAAATTTAAAAACCTGACCTAAGAAGGTACCAATAGTCCAAAAGTAAGTCCCGAACCCCATGGTCTGGAACCGTAGACATAGGTTTCGAACCCGTTTCTATGTTAAAAGCTAAAAAATGAGGAGTTGGAACGAACTTAAATACCTCAAGCTTTAATTTTTTTAAATTTTATTTATTTTAAGGTTCTCGCAGAGAAGCGCATATTAGGCAATCCTTTCGACTTAAACGTCAACCACGGACCTCAAATTGACGGTGACCAAGAAACCAAAATTCTTCGTTTAATCGAGCATGGCAAAAAAGAAGGTGCAAAATTAGTTACTGGAGGAGGAAAATATAATGGAAAAGAAAATGGTTATTTTATTCAACCAACAATATTTTCTGATGTTAAATCTGAAATGAAAATTGCACAGGAAGAGGTTTGGGAAAATTTAAAAAAATTTTTAAATTATTTTAAAAAATCTTAAAAATTTTTATTTGAAAGATTTTCGGCCCAGTTATGTCAATTATTAAATTCGATGACCTCAAAGATTTGGTAGGAAAGGCTAATGAAACATGTTATGGATTGGCTGCTGGTGTTGTTACTAAAGATATGGATAAAGCTTTATATGTTGCTAATAATATTAGGGCTGGGACTGTTTGGTTAGTTTATTATTTTTTTTTTTGCTTCAGTTTTGGGGATTAGTTTTAATTCTTGTTTTAGTTTTTGTCTTCAGTTTAGAATGTTAAGGTTTAATTAATGCTAGGGGATTTATAAACGATTTAATTTTAAAAATGTTAAGTTGCAGTTGTGGTGTACTGGATAGTGTTCTGGTCTAATACATTTTTAAGGTCATGGGTTCGAATCCCATTTGTGCCCAATAATTTTCTTTGCTTGTTTTTAGGGTTTTTAGATAAAATTAAAATTTTTCTAAATATTTTTAAAAATTTTCTGAACCTTTTTTAAGTTATCTTAGTACTGGGAAACATTTTTACTTTGATTTCTTCTTTTACTTTCATTTTTAATAAATTTTCCTTTTCTAGGGTGAACTGCTACGACGTTTTTGACCCCGCTGCTCCATTTGGAGGATATAAAATGTCAGGTATTGGACGAGAACTTGGCGAATATGGATTGGAGCCTTATACTGAAGTAAAGACTGTGACAATTAAGGTAATTTAAATTGAAGATTTTTGAAATTTTTTTTAATTTTTAAAGGTTCCACAGAAGAATTCTTGAAAGATGACTTATAGTTTATAAAGAAAAATCCGGGTTTTATATATTTTTAGTATATTCTTAATTGTATTGGACAATTTTATATGTTTGCGATTTTATATATTTAATTTGTGTTTTAAAAATCAATATATCGATTTATTGATTTTTTATCGATTTATTGATTTTTTATCGATTTATTCAAAAATAATAATTTTAAATAATTTTTACACTTTTAAAAAATCAATATATCGATTTATTGATTTTTTATCGATTTATTCAAAAATAATAATTTTAAATAATTTTTACAATTTTAAAAAATCAATATATCGATTTATTGATTTTTTATCGATTTATTCAAAAATAATAATTTTAAATAATTTTTACACTTTTAAAAAATCAATATATCGATTTATTGATTTTTTATCGATTTATTCAAAAATAATAATTTTAAATAATTTTTACACTTTTAAAAAATCAATATATCGATTTATTGATTTTTTATCGAT
>ABLG01000285.1:0-30939 GCA_000172435.1 Meloidogyne hapla | reverse complement strand
TTCCTATAAACAAATCCCATCTTCGAGGGTTTTACCGGTTATATCATGGATGATTTTTAATATAAAACCCCAAAATCGAATGGATTCCTATAAAAAAATCCCATCTTCGAGGGTTTTACCGGTTATTTCATGGATGATTTTTAATATAAAACCCCAAAATCGAATGGATTCCTATAAACAAATCCCATCTTCGAGGGTTTTACCGGTTATTTCATGGATGATTTTTAATATAAAACCCCAAAATCGAATGGATTCCTATAAACAAATCCCATCTTCGAGGGTTTTACCGGTTATTTCATGGATGATTTTTAATATAAAACCCCAAAATCGAATGGATTCCTATAAAAAAATCCCATCTTCGAGGGTTTTACCGGTTATTTCATGGATGATTTTTAATATAAAACCCCAAAATCGAATGGATTCCTATAAACAAATCCCATCTTCGAGGGTTTTACCGGTTATTTCATGGATGATTTTTAATATAAAACCCCAAAATCGAATGGATTCCTATAAACAAATCCCATCTTCGAGGGTTTTACCGGTTATTTCATGGGTGATTTTTAATATAAAACCCCAAAATCGAATGGATTCCTATAAACAAATCCCATCTTCGAGGGTTTTACCGGTTATTTCATGGATGAACCCCAAAATCGAATGGATTCCTATAAACAAATCCCATCTTCGAGGGTTTTACCGGTTATTTCATGGATGATTTTTAATATAAAACCCCAAAATCGAATGGATTCCTATAAACAAATCCCATCTTCGAGGGTTTTACCGGTTATTTCATGGATGATTTTTAATATAAAACCCCAAAATCGAATGGATTCCTATAAACAAATCCCATCTTCGAGGGTTTTACCGGTTATTTCATGGATGATTTTTAATATAAATCCCAAAATCGAATGGATTCCTATAAACAAATCCCATCTTCGAGGGTTTTACCGGTTATTTCATGGATGAACCCCAAAATCGAATGGATTCCTATAAACAAATCCCATCTTCGAGGGTTTTACCGGTTATTTCATGGATGATTTTTAATATAAATCCCAAAATCGAATGGATTCCTATAAACAAATCCCATCTTCGAGGGTTTTACCGGTTATTTCATGGATGATTTTTAATATAAAACCCCAAAATCGAATGGATTCCTATAAACAAATCCCATCTTCGAGGGTTTTACCGGTTATTTCATGGATGATTTTTAATATAAATCCCAAAATCGAATGGATTCCTATAAACAAATCCCATCTTCGAGGATTGAATTCTGCTTTAACCTGCCCCCACAAAAATAAAAGGTCAACTTATTTAAAAAAATTAAAAAATAAAGAAAACCTCCATCAATTTTCTACCAATTTCAGGATTAGCATCTTCATCCTTTCCATTTAACATATTTTTAACATAGCGCATTATGCGGTCCAACCAGGTCAAAACATTTTCTGTGCACTCTAATAACTGTTCTTGTTCATCTCCTAATTCAATTTCACGACGTTCAGAGTCAATTCCCCGCTACAAATTTAATAGAAAATTTTTAAATTATTAAAAACTATTTTACAAATATTTTTCACAAAAAATGCTGATGTTAAAAAAATTATGCTTCCTTGGCTAAGTGCAAGTGTGTTAGAAGAGCAACAGCCTCTCCCAAAAATGCATCCATTTCAACATTTAAAAAAAGGGCAAAAAGCACCTTCACGCCTTAAAGTTTAAAAAAATTAATTTTTAAAAAAATAAAAATCAAACATAGTAAAAGCTTTAACAGGCAAACGATTTGCTGTTGAACCAGAGAAAGTCAAATCCATAGTAAGCAAAATAACTGGTGGAAGTTCTTTTTTGTTGCCTCATGAGCCATTAACTTTAATAAAACAATTAAATTTAAAAAAATATTTCAAAAAAGAAAAACCTGGCTATAATAAGTGTTGTAATGAAAACATGAATCAGGCAGATTTGGAACAGTGAAAAACCTAAAGAATAAAATTTTTAAATCTTCAAAAAATAATTCAATTAACCATCCAACAATCTGTTCTGTAGGAGAAGAACGTTTACACATTTGCCACATTGAACGATTAAAATTATCGTTAATTTCGGGAGTGTCCGTGCCAACATCAGAAAATGGAATAGCATAACAGTTGGTTGCCTTAATGAAAAAAAAATGGAAAATAACCCAACAGAAAAATCACAAAAAAACCTGAACAACATTTTTCTCATAAAATCCAAGCAAAGTCCCCAAAGCACGACTTTCTACTCTTTCTTGGCGTTGTGCAGACATTGTAGTTGTTGAAACAGTCTTTCCAATATTTGAAGAAGATTTGCGTTCATATGCATCAATAATAGCCATATAAACAACTGGATGGACTTTAACTGTAAGATTAATTGAAGGAAAAAAAAAAAAAAAAAAAAAAAAAAAAATGCACTGAACAAGCAACATAATTTAAAAAATAAATGTAATATCAAAATTTTTATACATTTTTAGCAAATTAAATAGAATTAAAATTTGACATTAAATGCCAAAAAAAATTAAAATAAGGAAGTGGAGGAGAAATTTGCGGACAGAAAAAAAACTTTCGGACTAAAGGAAAATAATTAACTTATAATATAGCTAAAATATTTTCTAATATTTTATTAAATTTTACAAAGTAAAAGACCCAATGTTAATCAAAAATTAAAATAGGCATTAAAAAATAAATTCTAATAAATTACGCAAATAATTAAAAAATCCGCAAATCTACTTCGCCACGTGCATAAAATTAAGATTAAAAAAAAGAAAAATCAAACAAAAAAACAAGAAATTAAAAAATAAAATAGGGAACTTTCCTAAAGCATGGAGGGTAAGTCTAAAATATTTATTTTTAATTATTGAGCGTCATTAAAAGGTAAATAGAAGAGAAAAAAATATATACGTTGGAAGAAGATGGCGGCTCTGATTTAAATTAGAGTTAAATAATAAGCACAGTCACTCATTTTTCAAGGCTTTTCTTGATGTAATTGAATTATAAATTCTTCCAATTTTTCTTGAATAAAACGAACTTGAGCTTTAAAAAAAAATTTTTTAAAAAGAAAATAATTAAAATTAAACCCAATTCTTCAGCCAATTCAACTTGTCTTCCTGTCAAATATTGCTTCTTTTTCTCATTATCTTGTGACCAGTCATTTAAAATCTCCTAAATTATGATTATTTTATGCGTTTTGGAAGAATTGTATTTTTGGATATTTTGAAAAAATTTTGCCCAATGGGCGTTTTGAAAAAGTTTTTTTGACTTGTAGATAACACTAACAAGCAATCATTAGAAATATTACAAAACATCTAAAAATAAATCTAGAAGAATCACAAACCTTGACTTCCTTCTCCAATCTTCTCTGTTCAGTATTAACAACTTGTTGTCTTAAAGCATTACAACTTAATTCAAGCATTCTATTAATTCTATAGAAAAAGACAACAGCTTGGCAATCCAAATCGGAATCCAAACGAATTCCTTGTTTATAATTTTGATAAAAACTTAGACAGTCACGGCTTGCCTTTTTAAGAAAAAATTTTTAAAAAACCAAAAAATTTCAAAAAAAAACCTGTAATAATTTTTCAAGAAAATGTTGTCTGTAAACAAGTCTCCATTGTTGACGGATTTGTTCTTGTGTAACCTCTGCTGTTGGAACATTTTTTGAATCTAAATTACGACGTACTACAGTTAGGTCATCATCAAGTAATGATTGTTTATGGTCCTTTAAAAATTAAAAAAAAAATTCAACAAAAATTTCTTAAAAATTTTACAGGATTTGTAGAAAGAATAGAAAATAGTTCGTCTTGTATTGCTTTATTTATTTGTTGTTCTGGTGTAGGTGAACTCCAAGAGAGCCAACCAGAAAGGCCTGAAGGACCTCTTGCGGCTATAAAAAAATTTTTTTTTGATTTTCAAAAAACCTTTCTTACAATCCAAAGTCTTCTTTAATTCATCTAAACGGTCAGAGCATGCTTTTTGCATAAATTCACAAGATTGTTCCCATGCACGTCTGTCTGGGACTACTTGATCTGCTACAGAGTTGAGTTGAATTACACGCTGGAAAAATTTTAAAAAGAATTTTTAAATTTAAAAATTTCAAAAAATAAACCAAATAATCAAGTGCTTTAGGCTCCCATTTATGCTGTGAAAGTGCTGTTTCAACCAAAGCATTTTTTAAAGAAGTCAATAATTCTGCAGATTTTTTATGGTCACGTTGCTGTTTTTTAGCTGTATGGCTAGTTGTTCCGCTACCTTTTTCTACTTGACGGCGAAATATTTGGGAAAGAGTTTCCCAGCCGACCTGAAAACCGGAGAATTTTTAAAAATTATTTAGAGGCTTCCACCCTTCCCACATAATTTAAAAGAAAACCTGAACAGACTTATGCGCCAATTCCTTCTCTGCCCAATGTTTTAATTTAATATCAATAAGTGTATTGAAAGATCCAGCATTATCTACTGTTGATGCAGGCATTAATATTTGATCAAAAACTTGGTGTGCTATAGCATTCCAAAGATTTGTTCTAAGTAGTTGTTCCCATTCTGTTGCTGAGACAAGCGAAAGAGTGACAATTTCATCTAAAACTTCTCCTCGCGCCTAGAAAAGGGAAATAAATGGGTTGGTATTGTTCAAATGTGTCCATGGTCGGGAGGCAATTTCTGCCAAGTCGAGCTTAAGTAGATCTCTTAATATCAAAATCAAACCTTTTCAAATAACTCGTCTCGTGTCAAATCTCTTTGGTGTGTAAATGTATTGCGCCATTCAGTCTCCAAATTGAAACGGCTTGCTCTAAACGCATCTGCTTGAGCTTCAATAGATTCACGGACCATACGCCAGAAACAATCGGCTACTGCCATTGACATATTTCTTGTTGTCATTTGTGTAGCTTTTAATATACCATCTCTGAAAAATGTTAAAAGGACTGAAAATTTATTAAAAACAAACGAAACCTGAACAATTTTGAACTTGCAAAGAATTCTTCCTCATAAGAACGAATATCGCCAATACTCGATTCTCTTGCCCCAGTGCCTGTTACAACAGCAAAATAGCCCAAAGCCTTCATTGGGAAGAGTTTTCCTTCCAATATTTTTTTGATTCGATTGGGGTTATTTAAATTCTTTTCTGCCAAATCAACCTGCAAGAATTTTCATTTAAATTCTTTTAGCCTTTAAAATCAAAAAAAGGAAAACCTTTGTCAATACAAGAATTGTACGTTGTCCAGTTGGGTCAATACTGCTAACCAAGTCGGTGACATTGCTACGTTCGGCATCAACAGAGCCGTCTATAATAATAGTAATTTTTTAAGAAAAGTTTCCAAAAATAAATTAAAACCTCTCAAAAACATTTTTATAAACCCAAAACTTGTAAAAATAAAAATTCTAAAAAAATTTTCAAAAAACCTTGTATGCACAAGATTATAGCATTCGGATTTTCCATGTGTTGTTTACACATTGTGAATATATCTTCCTTTGTTCCACTCGCCATATCTGTTGTTACTGTTGAAATAACACCAGGCAAATCAACTAATACCATTCTTGGAAGTGAAGGGCCTTTAATAATAAAAAAGAAAATTTTAAAAAATTTTCTTCAAAAAAACCTTTTACAGTTAAAGAAATAACTTCATTACTAACAGTTCTTCCTCCTTCAATAGAATTTAGCATTCTTAATTCAATTTCATTGCGTAATTGTTGAAGATCTGAAGGGTTGGTTAAGTCAAATTCTCGGTTGCTGTCGCGGAATTGGGCGATATGGTAAGGACCCTCGCTGAGGGTGACCTAAAAATTGAAAAATAAACAAGAATTTTTAGAGTGAAAAGAAAATAAGAAAGAAACCTTGACAGGCGCTCTCGTCATCATTTCCCCAGAACCACGAGGAAAAATCCTTGCTTGTGCAATCATTTCTAAAACTGAAGTTTTCCCAGCAGATTGATCTCCTACAACAACAACTCTTGGAAGATTATCGGCCGTTCCATAAGAAGAATCATATTCAATAAGAATGTCAAGCATGTCAGAATATAGTTCAATTAGAGAGCGCTAAAAATGAAGTGATTTGAGAAAGTGTAAAGATCTTGAAGTTTTTACTAGAAAATTTTTTGTGAAAATTATTATTTTAAAGTGAAAAGGAAGTTGTAAAAATAAATTTGATTTAATAAAAAAGAAAAACGAAAGCAAATAACGACGAGAGGACTCGAACTAGTCTTAAAGATAAGGGCTGAAAGATTATTTATATAATCAAGTGAAAGTGCATGGGGACCACCACCATAAAAATTAAAATAAACCTTAATTTTCTTTTGCCTTTTCAGCTCTCCAGCATCTTTAAGCAATATTCTCTGCTTCAAAACTTTATTTTCTTTTTCAAGTAATTCAAGTTCTCTTTGATATTGAAGCTATTAAAAAGGGCAAAGGTAATATAGTTTATGCCCCCCCCCCTTTTTTTTCCTTCCCTATATTTTTTCAAAAGTCTCAAAATAGTCTAAAAGGATTATCCTTCTCTCTATTTCCCTTATTTTACTTCCACGTTTCGGAAAATAAAGCCAAATTTTGAATGAATAGGCTGACGCATGTACCAAGACCAACTGGCCATAGGTCCCGAAATGTGGAAGTAAAATAAGGAAAATATAGAGAAGGATAATCCTTTTAGACCATTTTGAGACTTTTGAAAAAATACAGGGAAGGAAAAAAAGGGGGGGCATAAACTAGACTATTACCAAGGGCAAATTAAAAAGATTTTTGTTTATATCCAAAAGAAAGAAAAACAAAACCTGAGTTTTAAGTAAATCTTCTTGCAATTTTTGTATTCTTTCTGTCTCACTCATCTAAATGGAAATTTTAAGAAATTTAGGAAACCTCCAAAAAATTAAACCTCGGACATTTTTGCATCTTCTTCAACATCAATCACTTCTGGTTTGGAGAATTTTGATTTTATACGAGCAAGGAGAGAACCGCCGCCACCACCACTGCCGTCGCCTCCAGAAGCGCCTTCTTAAAAATAATGATTTATAATTCCGAAAAAAATAAAATATACCAATCTGCGTTGACGCCTCAGTCGAGTCCAGCCGTTCAAATGAGCCATCTGTAGAGTCAGTTGCAGCACCTGATACGGTTGCCAAAATGTATGGAGGTGCAAAAACAGACCAAAGAAGACCTTCTCCTTTATGCTCATTCAACTGCCAAAGACGGTCCAACTCTTGTCGAAAATTCAATCCTTGAAATTTTGGGGTGAACTTTTCAAAAGTTTCGGCAATGTGTTCATATTTGGCCCAGGCAGGGAAGTCAGGCAGAGATTTTTTGAGATCATCGATCCACTGAAGTTACGAGAAACAATTAATTTTTAAATAAAAAACAAACATTTCCAGCAGTTATACCACCAGCAGCAGCTCCTCCAATTAACCAATAACGCAATTTTAAGGCGTGTCTAATTAGGGCTGCCATTATAAAATATCTATAAAAATAAAAGAAACCCCAGTTATTCAACAAAAAGTGATGTTTTGGATAAAATAAAAGTGAAAATGAAGGAAAAAGCAAATCGAAGCAGGTTAAGACAAAGGTATAAGTATGAAAAGAATAAAACGGAGACTTATTTAACAAAAATCTATCATAAAACTTAGAAATTAAACCTGAATAATCGAAATTTCTAACCTAAAATTTTTAGAAATATTTAATTGGCATTCGTTATTTTTTATTTTGGCGTTTCGATTTTTGTTATTTTTCATCCCATTTAATAAAAATACTGTTGAAAAGATGAGAGTTTTTATAGAAAGAGAGGAAATTGAAAATTTTTTGTTAAATCCGTTCGTTTATGGTTTGTTATTTTGGAAATCTTTTTGATGAATCATCAATATTTTTCATCATAAATTAGAACATTTAGGACTTTGTGTTAAACAATAGCATTTTAGTGAATATTTAAAAGATTCTGAGCTTGAGTCAAGGGGATTTTCATGTAGTACAAATCGGCCTAGGTCAATGTGTTGCCTGTTCCCAGAGTCCTTGACGAGGCATTTTTCGAGCTGCTCGTTTCCCTAGGAATGTTATGCCTTTCATGGACTGGACTACAGTCCACGACCTCTACGTCTATTAAAATTAGCCTGGGCCCACGATTTTTATAATTTCTTGCTTGAGGATATTTGTAATCAAACTTAAAGATTCTTCAACCTTTAGATAATTTTATAAAAATAAATTTATTATGGTCCGTGCAATGCAAACTTCTAGACGTGGAACCAAGCGCGGTGCAAAAGAAGGTGGAAGAGAGTCGAAACGTTCTAAAAAATCGAAGGCATCCATCGATGAATCTTTCAATCAAGAATTTAGTGTAAATAATTCGAATATTCATATCAATCAGCTTCCTTTACACGTTTTAGTTTGTTAAATTTTAAATTATTTTTTAATATTTTTAAACTTTTTAGGCCCGAATATTCTCAAATTTAAATACTATTGATCATCTTCGAACAGAAAAGATTTGCAGACAGTGGAGGCAAATTGCAATTTCCTATAGTTGGGATAATTTTGAGGAAGTGTCTTTCTCTCAAGTTTTTCAAGGCTATCCGGTCTCAAAGGTTACAAATCGACATGTAAATTTTTTTAATTTTTCCAATTTTGGTTCTTATCCGCAATTTTTGTCCGCAAAAATTTTTTTTCAAAATTTTTTTATTTCTTCCATTCTTTGCGGACAAAACTTGTGGACTTTCTTCTCTAAAATAAAATTTTTAACTTTTAATAGATTCAAATAATTATGAAACGTGCTCGTCATCATTTGAAGGTTATCGACTTTGTTGGTTTTCGTCTTGATCCAAAATTGAATTACTCGATTTGCTCATCTTTAAATATCGTCCCAAATGTCCATACTTTATATTTTGATTATATGCAATTGACAAATTCTTCTCTTTCATTAATTGGACGTCATTTACCAAAACTTAAACATTTGTCTTTTCGGAATTGTTTTAAGGTTTTTTTTAATTTTTTGGTCATTTCCCTTTAAAAATCCTTTATTTAGCACACAAATATGGAGAAGGGCCTTTCCAAGCTTTTTTCATCTTGCCAATCTTTGGAGTCTTTAAATGTCAGTGAGAATGAAATACTTGTTGGTGATTGCTTCGAGGAGCTTCCAAAATCACTTAAAGAGCTGAATATTTCTTGGTAATTTTTTTAAATTTTATTTTCTTGTTTTTGTCCTTTCTGACTTGTTTTTCTATCACGGGGTCCTGGACCTACCATTTTGTGATATTTTTAGTGGTTTTCTTTTCCTTGTGTTCATGCCAAGGTCAACGAATCAAACGAATCCAGGCTCCGTCATTTTCTTTCTTTTAATCCTTTATTTTTGCAGTTGTTTCCGTTTAAAATCAGCTGCAATTAATGGAATTCAAGCAAATTGTGGCAATTTACGTACTTTAATTATGGATCAAGTAGATACCATTCAAACACAACAAATGAATAATGTTTTTATGGCTTTAAAAAAGTTTTGTTTTTAATTTTTATATTTTATTAATTTTAATTATTTTTTAGCTTAACTGTTCTTCATTTTTCTGAATGTTATGGAACTGGTTAGTTTTTAAAAAAAAATTTTTAAATTGTTTTTGGGGCATTTTTTGGCCATTTTTTGAATTTTTCTCGATTTTATTAATTCCCCTCTTTCAGAATTTTATGAAGGGCAACCCAATTTACTTGCACTAGGCAATCTTACCCAATTACGTGAAATGCATGTTAGTGACAATTTATTGATTAATAATGATGTTCTTCGAGCTATTGGTTTTTTCTTAATTTTTTTTAAAAATTTAAAATTTCTTTAGGCCAAGGTTGTCGTTCTCTTCAACTTCTCAATTTGTCAATGTCAAATCGTGCTGTTACTGATACGGGTCTTCGACATCTTGCTTCATTGCGTTCACTTAGCGAATTGCGACTTACTGGCCATCGAGCGTTGACAGATGAAACTTTAATTGAAATTGCTAATCAGGGAAAATTGAAGGTATAAATTTGTTTTTTTTCTTTTAAAATTCTGATTTGTAAGTGTTTTTTTTAAATTCTGATTTTATTTGTATTTTCTTTATTAAATTGTATTTTATTAATTTTTTCTTTGTATTTTCTCTTTATTCCCATCAACTCTCAAATTAATCAAATTAATTCTGATTTTATTTTTTTAGATTCTTGGACTTGGAAAATGCATAAATATAAGCAATATGTCTATTATGATTGTTATTAGAAATTGCAAAGTTAGTTTTTTTTAGATAAATAAATTTCTTTTTAATTTTTTTATAGGAATTAAAAAAACTTGACGTCTCTTACTGTCCAAATGTTACACAAGTTATATTTAAAGAATTAGACAAACAAATGTTTACACGTTATGGACGTTCCAACCCTAACAATAATAACAATAGTGAAGCCAAAAAATTCAATTTATTAATTTCACGTTCTGGAGCTCATGGCTGTATTCCACAAAAATATTCTCCATGGATTAAAATTGTTGATCACTATGAAAATGATGTTGGCGGTCCTTTGGGTGGTTTTACACCAGGAATGCTTGTTGCACGGTTTGGATTTTTTTAAAATTATTTTTTAAATTAAATTTTGGATAAGGTCCGGCCCCAAAAAGAGAAGATATCCAAAAAATTAATTTTACTAATTAAAAAACTTTTTTCGAAACTTTTTTGACATTTTTGGTCAACATGGTTCCATGGACCTAATTCAAATCAATTTTCGTTTTTTAAATCAAGAAACCGAGCATGGGGCTCATAAACTTTGTGGGACTCAATAAACTAGACTAGAGCCTAATTCTTTTTAATTAGAAAATTTTAAAATTAATTTTTTAGTATTTTGCATATTCCACATGCTCTTCTAAGAGAAATCCACCCGGTTTAAAAAAATATTGTTTTTTTTATTTAAAGAAAGAAGCTTTTCTAAAAAAAAGGTTAAAATTCGAAGTAAAAATTAAAGTGCATTATTTAATAAGCACAAAAAAATATTTATTTTAAATAATAAAAATCAGAGCTGAACATTTTTAAATATGTTTTTATTAAATTCTGATTTGTGTTTTAAAATGTTTTGACCGGCGTGTTTTTATTTGTTTTTAATTTATTCTGACTTTGTATTATCAAGTTTTAATTAAATTCTGATTTTTATGTTTTTCTTTGGGTTTCTAATTAAAAATAACTGACTAATAAATTATTTAAAAATTCAGCTCTGATTTAAAAATAAAAACAAAAATTATTTTTTAAATTATATATTAAGTAGTTGTACCCATAAAAATTGTAAACAAAAAAATCTTGTCGACATACACCTTTTCTGAATTTTATTTTTTTGTTAGTTTTGATTTGTTTTTTCCCCTAGTTTTATATTTTATATATTAAAATGTTTTGATTTTAATTATATTTTGATTTTTTGACATTTTTAAAAATTATTTTTTATAAAGAAAATTGGCAAAAAATATGTTTTGATTTAATTCAAGATTTTAATTTGAACATGTTTTAATTAAATTCTGATTTTTGTTTTTATTTCTCAAAACTTTTCTACAAACACAACAATTTATTTTACAATAACACAACAATACAAACAACAATATATATTGAATATTACACAACTATAGATTTTTGGGGGGAAATACAAAAAGTTTATAGATAATTGGGAATTTAGGAAATATATGGGAAATATAGGAAAAAATATATATTTATGAGAAAAAACAATTATTTTGAATTTTCTCTTCTCAACAATCTTCTCTTTTGATTACTTTTCTTTTATATCCTCTCCACTCTTCTTATCCTTCTTTTATTGTCCTCTAATCATTTCTGTTGGCTGGTCTTCGATTCCTCCTATATTTGCGAGTTCTCGTCCATCTTTGAATTCGCTGTAGTCGTGTCCTTCTTCAATTCCTCCTCCATCTTCGGGTTCCCTTCCATCTTCGATTTCTCTTCCTTCTTCGGTTTGTCCTCCGTCTTCGATTTCTCCTCCATCTTCGGATTCCCTTCCATCTTCGATTTATCCTCCATTTTTGAGTTCCCTTGCATCATTGAATTTGCTGTAGTCGTGTCCTTCTTCCGCGGCTAAAAATATTAAAAAATTATTTTTATTTTTAAAAATTAGAATTTTTATAAATTACTTCAGGGGCCTCCACAGCCGTCTTCTCATCCTCGGAGACGTGGCTGATCTCCGAGGTGTCGAAGGTGAGCACCGAGGTCTTTCGGGGAAGAACTTTTGGTTTTTTGACCACTTTCGCTACTGGTTTCCTTGATGTGGATGGTAAAAATTCCTAAAATATCAAAAGAAATGCATTTTTCCAATTAAAAAATTTTAATCTTACATCTTCGGTTACTGAAAAACAATAGTCTTCCACAGCACTTTCAATTTCTTCTTGTTGTCGTCTCTTCTTTTTATCCTTCTTCCTTTGTATTTTATTCTCTTCATCTTTTATCTTCCTCCATTTAATCTTCTTTTGATTGTGCCATCTGCGGAATAAGCACATTGATGTTGGTATAAAGCAACAGATACAAATAAAAGCGACAACAAGAAAATAGCCAAATATATTGTAAGCAACAGTTCCAACAACAATGAAGAATATAATGCCACCAATTAATTGAAGAACAAAACAAGTTTCGCCAGTTTGACTAAGATCTCTTTGATTGTAGGGAAGATATATTTTGTATCGTCTTATGTAATTTTCATTCACATTGAAACATATGTACGCGACAAGCACCAAAATGGTGATAAAAAAGCCAACAAAGATGACGGCCATAAAAGTTATTTCAGAAGAGTTGCTGCCAGAATCCTTCGTTGTTGTTGTCTTTTTAGTAGTCGTTGTAGATAATGTGGTGGTCGTTGAAGTTGTTGTAGTAGTTGTTGTTGTCGTTGTAGTAGTTGTTGGAGGTGGATCGCCTACAACCAAAAGATTGTAGTAATCCTTGTCCTGAATAAATATAAAAAATTATTGAATGGATCAAAAAATAAAAATTCCTTACAAATTCAATGTAGAGTTCTTCACAATCTGGACCTTCAGGCCATTTATCTTTGTCGATTCCGTCTTTGCTGTAAATTCGTGTTGCTTTCTGTGGAAGCATGTAGAAGACAAGCAGATGTTCATATTCTGGTGCTGGATTCGTTCCTTTGATTTTCCAATTCAAAGGTTTGGCAATGTGATCTTTTTTTATGCAAACAGGAAATTTCTCCTCATCAGTAATTTTATATTCCTTTGGTTGTTGTCCATTAAACTTCATATTGAATTCGCCATGCTCTGTTATCGTCAGGTAAAATTGTTCTTCTTTTTCTTCTTTATTGGTTTCCTTTGATAAATGCCAGTGGGTACTTTTTTCACCAACTAAAATAAATAACATAAATAAAAAACTAAAAAAATAAGTTTCTTACTTGGATGGGTGTGAGCAAAGACTTCGTGGTTTCCAGTTCTTTTGTTTAAACAAAAGCAATCTCAAGAGAAGTCCACGGCATGCATAATCCTTTATCACCACACAAGTTTTTATTTCCACAATCAGTCTCATTCTTTTCATAGAGCGGGCCCGATTTGAGTTTCTCGATGTTATCCTTTGTTGTGCTGTTGCTGTAGGCGAAGGGAAGGCTAAAATTTGAGAAATTTAATCAAAATCTTTTTCAAAGTGAAAACTCACAGATTAAAACCAGTCGCGTCAAAAGGTTCATTATCTTTCACACATTTTTTCAAACAACTACCGCTATGCTTCACTCCAGTCTTGAAATTGATCTTGTTCGAATGCTTGGTGAGCAGGTCAACAGCGCAGCCATTTTCTTTTGTGTTTTTATTCTTGTCATCTTTGTCGTTTCTTTTGTAGTAGATCACACTGAATTAAATGAAAATTATTTTATTAATTAAAAAACATAAACTCACATATTTCCATTTTCTTTGATCTCAACATCACAGGATTTTTTACTCTCCGTGTACTTTGTAAGGTTATTGTCACCTTTTTCTTTGACAACAATGGAATAATTAGCGAGCGTGACTTGACCATCCTTCAGCGTGTGATTGTAGAATCCAATAGGGCCATTGTAACTCTCATCACTGTTGACCTGTCCAAAAAGCAAAAACACGAAGAGAGTCGAAGCAAAAACTATTGGCAAGATGTTGGTAGCCGATCGAAGAATTGAAGCCTTTCTCATCCCAGATCCGTCGTTGAGCTCAATCTGTCGAACGAAACAGAAGAGCATTACGTTTTGATGTTTTGTCGTTGTTTTGATGATAGAAAGCGTTTTGAAGAATTGTTTTGATTATATTTTTGTTGGTTGGTGTAGAATAAAGAAAATAAAGGCTTTTATAGTATTTTAAAGTTGCTTTTATAATAAAACTTTTTTTCGAAACGAAATATACCGTAACCCTATTTATTTTAAAATATTTAAATTTTTTCCAAACTTTGGCCAAGTTAATTTTATTTTTCCCATTCAAAACCAAAAAATTAAAAAAAATACCATAAATTTATTATTTTACACGTAAAAAAATTTGATATAGGTAAAAATACCTAGAAAAATATTAAAAAATATGTACGAGTTAATAACAAAATTTTCTCAAGTATATTCCTCAACATTTGTCAAACATGTACATAGAATATATAAAATATATAAATTTAAGTGTATAAAATGCGCATTATTTTTAATTAAGTGACTAATTGAAAATTTTCTAAAATTAAAAATGGAAAAAAATTTTTTTCCATTTTTGTTTAATCAAAGTCACAAAAATGCACATATATTTTCAAAAAAATATACAAAAGAAAAAAAGGGATATAGATAATGAGTACTATGAATAAAATAAACTGGCCGTAGCAATCACAACAGAAAATAAAATTGAGGGAAAATAAAATCTTAAAAAAAAATTTATATAATTTTTAACAATATTTTAAAGAGAGAAAAATATATTATTTTAAATTTTTTTGTAACATAAAGATGGCCTTAAATTTAAAATGAGAGTTGAAGTAGAAAAATAAAGTATATAAGTCAACTCTCGGTATAGTGACCCCCCCCTATTTAACGAACCTCTCGGAATAACGTACCTTCTCCCTAAAATGACTCGATTTAACGAAACTCTCGTTTTAACGAACTTTTCTTCGGTCCCTTCATGTTCGTTATATCGAGAGTTGACTGTAGTAGAATATTTTTAAAGATGAATAGAGAGCTTTGAGTCTTTGGACAATTTTTTAAAAAAGAAAAATATTTTTTTTTGAAAATGAAGGGTCCAAGGAATTTTTTTTTGGAATATTTCAAAAAATTCTTATTTTTAATTTTAAAGAAGAATATACAGATTTCTCTAGGACCATCCATAAAATTATTAGAATAAAAGAAAAAATAATTAAATTAATTATTAACAATGTTCCCCTTCTTTCATAAACGTCAAAATATCTTTTTTGGTTATTATACCCAATAACCTTCCATTATTTGTTACTAACTATAAAATAAATTTTAAATAGATTTTAAAAAAATTCCAAAAAATAAAACTCACAGTTCCACGTAATCCCAATTTTCGGAACATATCAATTACTGTCTCCATTGGTGTTTGATCTGCTACTGTCATTGGTGCCTATAAGGGTTTGAATTATATAAAGTTGGAAAAAAGAAAAACATTTATTTTAAAGTTAAATTCGGATTTTTAACGTGTTTTTATCAAATTCTGTTTTTTAATAAGTTTTAATTTAATTCTGATTTAACGTGTTTCCATTTAAACTAAAAATTAAATCTGAATTTGTGTGTTTCTGATTTGTTTAAGAAAGTCTATAAATTGAGTGTTTTTGGGTAAATTCTGATATTTAAAAATGTTTTAAAAATAATTCTGATTTATTACATGTTTAAAATTTATTGTTGTGTTTTTATTAAATTTCTGATATTTTTTAAAATGTTTAAATTAAATTCTGATTTTTATTTGTTTTTCTTACCACATCCATAATATGATTAATATATAACGGTGCTGGAGCTCCAGGTATTTGTTCTTGTTCTATTTCTCCATTTTCTTCTTCTCTTTCATTTTCTTTTCTTCTTCTTTTTCTTTGTTCGTCAACAATAATAATATTATTAAATGATGTTTGTTGTTGTTGTGAACTTATATTTCTTGTATTTATTGAATTATTATTATTAAAATTATCACTAGATGTTGTTGTTGAGGTAAAATATACTGGAGAATTTGTTGTTATATATGGCATTGTTTTACGTGCATTTTTTAATACTTGACCGAGATCCATTCTGTTTAAATTTTTCAAAAATTAATTTTATTTATTTAATTTTAAAAATAAAAAAATAAAATTTTCAAATAATCCCAAAGGTGTGGGATTGTCGAGGTAAAAAATCGTAAAAAATCCGACTTTCAAAATATTTTTTTTTCAATTTAAACACGAAATTATAAATTTAAAAATAATTCCAAATAGTTATTCAAATTTGAATTAAAAAAAATAAAATTCTAAAAATAAAAAAACATTTAATCCCACAGGTTAAAATCCAAAATATTAAAAAAAATTAAATTTCTAATTAAAAAATTAAATTTAAAAATAAACCTTGTACAAAATCCAACAACCAACATTTCATTAATATCATTAACTATTGGATACCCATTACAATTAGATTCCCTCAAAACAGTTTCTAATTCTCCAATAGTCATTCCATTTTGTTCAATTACACGCATTTCATTACTTGGACGCATTACTTGTGCTGCAACTGTTGAATATGGATATTCACCTTTATTATCAAGAAATGGATATCCATTTAATTCGATATGAGCATCATATATTCCCTTTAAATATAAAAATAAAAAATAATTTTTAAAAAAATTTTGGAACTGTAGGAGGTCGTAAAATTCAAAAAATAATTAAAAAAAAAATTTTCTAATAAAAAAAAATAAAAAATTAATAATAAACCGTTTTATAAATAGCATCTCCAACCCATTTTGCAAACATAACAGCAGCCATTGTTGGTACAATAAATTCTAGACTGCCAGTCAATTCAAACATGATGACAACCAAAGAGACTGTCATTCTTTAATAATCAATTTTTTTAAATTATAACTTTACAAGTTATTTAAATAAAAAATGAAAGGACAAAAATGTCTATTTGAAAAAATTTAGAAAAAAGATTAGAGTCCAAAACAAAAATCACAAAGGCACAGGATTAGAGCAAAGTTCAGTTTCCGGGCCCTCGCTTATTAAAAATCAAAGACAGGTCATCAGGCCGGGTCAAAACCGACACCAGGCCCATTAGAACTCCAAAAAAACCCAAAAAAAAAATCTAAAATTAACCTAGTCACTCCTCCAAGAACAGCAGCAGCCCCAACCATTGCATATAAACCAGGCATTACACAATCCCTTCCAATTCTACACATCCATAAATCACTTTTTGGGTATTGTTGTTGTAAAGCATAAGTTAATCCTTCCACTTTAATTCCCAAAAGACGTCCAGCAATTGCACCCATTGCAAGGCTTGGAACAAAAAGTCCAGAAGGAACTTTAACACCAAAAGTAAAAATTGTAAAAAGTAATTTTGCAAATAATGCCATTACAAGTTGAAATATTGCTGTCTTAAAATTATTAAAAAAATTTAAAAATAAAAAATAAATTGAAAAATTAATTTAAAATCGATGGGGAATTATGGGGGAATTTTTTAAATCAAAAGAAAATTATAAAATTTTTGGTGTAGTGGTATACATAATTGCCTAGACCCAGACCAATGAGAGGGTCAGGGTTCGAATCCCATCGTTGGAAAATTGAATAAAAACAAAATTTCTTTGGCTAAAATTAAATTTAAAAATCTCCCAAATTCAAAAATAAATTTAAAAAATTTTTTAAAAGCTTTTAAAAACTAAATTTTCGAAAACAAAATTTAAAAAAAACCTGTAATCCACTCCCCAAAGCCCCTGAATGATAATTATCATCAACTTTATCCACAACTTGTCCAAAAGTAAAATTTCTATTGTAATCACACAAATTTTGTCCATAATCTTCAGGTCCACAACGATCAAAAAGCTTTTTAAAAATTAATAAAAATTAAATTTTAAATAGCAAAAAACCTGTTTAATCAAAGAACTAGCACTTTTACGAGTATAAGGATTAAAAAAAGAAAAAACTCCAGTTACTACGCTAACAACCAAAACTTCATAAATTGGATTTTGACCTAACCATTGAGTATTTTTTCGATAAGCACACCATCTTATATTTGACCTTAAAAAATTTTTAAGAATAAGAAAATAAAAGAAACCATATAAATAAACTGCCAAGAAGACCTCCAAATATACCCAATGCTGCAAATGGAATTAATTCCATAAATGTCCAACGCATTGAATAGTCAACGTGGAATAGAGAAGTCTAAAAGGAATGATGAAATTTATTAAAAATTTTTTTGAATTTTTAAAAATTTAAATTCTGATGGGAATGGTCTCCCCCCTAAACTCGAAAATTTATAAAAATCGAAAATTGAAAGGAACGAGTTCAAAGTGTGTCTAGAAAGTCGGAAATGACTCCTATTCAAACAAAATTTTTAAAAATTAATTAAAGATAAAAACCTGATCACTCCCAAACGGATTAACAAAACGTAAAACAACCCCAGCAACAAGAGCACAAAAAAAAGAACGCCACATAGTTTTTAAAGGAAAGTAATAACTTGCCTCTTCCAAACTAGTATTTAAAAAAATATAAAAATTTAAAAAAATATTAAAAAAACCTAAACATAACACCACCAATCGGAGCACCAAAAGCAACAGAAACACCAGCAGCTGCAGAGGCACTAAGTATTTCACGTTTTTTAGCTTCATTTCTTCCATATTTTGGGAAGAGGTAAGAAAAGATGTTGCCTATACAACAGGCTAAATGAACCATTGGACCTTCTTTGCCGAGGCTTAGACCTTTAAAAAGGAAGAATTTTTTAGTTTTTTAAGTAAGTGAAGACAAAAAATTCCAAAAATTCAAAAATCCCTAAAAGAGGGGGAAGGGAAGCTAAAGAGACCGGAAGTGTTGGAGGAGAAGCGGAGGATCGCCCAGGCACGATACGAAAAAATGATAAATACGACAAATGCCACAGAGAAATATTTTTAAGTTTTTTTAAGTGCGAGAAAATGATTCACAAACTCTTTCCAAAAAAATTTAAAAATAAAGAAAAATTGCTAGAAAATTAAAAAATATCAAAAAATAAAAATTAAAAAAAATCCCAAAAAATAAAAAAACCTGAAGCAGAAGCCAAAATTAAACCAACAGATTTAATTATAAACGTCCATTTGCCCAAATATCCACGTATAATAAAACCAGAAAGTATACATTTAATTTCAGGTATTCCAGAGCCACAAGCATAGGGGGCAAATGTTCGTACCAAAGTTACGGCCAATCCAGCTAGGGCAACTAGAAAAATTGAAATTAAAGAAAAATGTGACAAAATGGCTGATTTTCTATTTTTGGACGAAATGTCCACTTTCGAAAATTAAAAAAATTAAAAACAAACCTCCCCATGAGACAAAGAAAATAAAATCAAGTGAATGGTAAAGCCAATCTCGATGACCACGATCTACAGAAAGAAAAACTTCTGGCCAAGAACGCCAATTTAGACAGTCATTATCCTGAAAATATTTTAAGGTAAAAAATTGTAGAAATAAAGTAAAAAGTAAAAAATTTCTAGAAAAAAGTCCTAAATCTAGCCTAAACAATTTCAATGAAAAATATGCAAAAAGAAGACTAGAAAAGAAAAAGAAATGCTACCTTGCCTTAAAAATCAAAATAAAAGATGCAATTAATAAAAGCGAAAAATAAAAAGGAAAAATGAATGAATAATTGTTAAAACAATTTTTTCTTTAAAAGAAAGGTTGAATTTTAAAATAAAAATTTCTTTTCCATCATTTGATAATTCAATTAATGAAAATAAGCAGAAAAATAAAAAGAAGCTGCAAAAAATCCAGAGGAGGTCCCAACCAGAAAAATTATTTAAAAATTCAAAACCTTGAAAGCACTATCATTCGCAGACCAACAACAATGTTCCCTGTCCAACCAAAATCTGTCTGCACAAATTCCATCTTTTAAATCACTCATCCATCTAGCCCCAATATCAATAACACCAGCAATTGCCCCAGCAGCCATTCCAACCAACAAAACACAAATCCAACCACTCCCGGCATCCCAAATTGTTAAAATTGAACCAAAAGGAAAGTCTTTTCTTCGATAAGCACGAATACATTTGTGGCGGAGACGGTCACGGGCTAAATCTCGAGGCCAATCGATGGTATGAAAATCGCCGTACTTGCTATACATTCTTTGATTTTTTTGTTTTTTTTTTTTTTGATGAGGAAATGAAGAAAAATGAAGTTTTGAATTAAAAGAACTGAAGAAAATCTGAAAAATAAAATTTAAAAATAAAAGAAAATAAAAAAATATTAAATGTTGAATAATAATAGACACAAAATAAAAATAAATATTTCGTTATTATTCACCCTTAAACGATGAAAATGATAAATAATAGAAACAAATAATCAAAACTATCAAGAAAAAATTGAAACGCGGCATTCCAAAAATATTTCACTGTTCTTTGGCCAACAAAAATGAAAATTTGGCCATTTGGAAGTTATTGGGATGAAATGTCATTTATAAATATTTTTAAACAGAATGCCAAAAAATTGCAAAAAAGGTTAAATTTAATTAATTTTTCGTTTGAAATGAGAGATTTGGAGATATTATTGGATCAATCTGTTTTTTAATTAATTAAAATTATTTTTAATAGATATTCTGACCTGCAGGCTGATTTTAGGTTAATAAATGAATTAATTAAATTAAAAGCCTTCCTTAATAATTATTTTTTTAATTTAATTAAAATTAATTTAATTTAAATTAATTTAAAAATCAATAAAAAATTATTTATAGTAATTTCTTAATTTTAATTTATTTTAAAAATTATTTTTAATTATTTTTTTAATTTTCTTCTATTTTCTTCTCCATATTTTCTTTCTACAATTAAATTCCTCTTTAAACCCCTCATAATCTAGAAGTATCAAAAATTGTAAAAATTATTTTATATTTATTTTTTGCTTTAAAATGACAGCACAGCACGTCTGGGAATTTGTTGTGCTACTCTCCACATGACAATTTTTTTTTATTTTTTTTTTAAATTTAGAATAAAATTGGTTGTACTTTTCTTCTCCCTTTAGATATTTTTTATATAAATTCTTTTATTTTTTGCTTCAAAAAGTAATCCGAAGGATAGAGAAAAATAAATATAAAAAATTTTATAATAATTCCGTTCGCCGCGCAATGAGAAAAAAAAATATAAAAAATATTTAATATTAAGCAAAAGCGCGCAAATAAGCAAAAAATCTTTTAAAGTGCATTTAGCACAAAATATATAATTTTTGTCTATTTTTGTATTTTATTGTAGCATTAAAAAATCAGAATATTTAAAATATATAAACTTTATTTCAGAATTTTAGAGAATAAAATTAAAATCAAAATATTTAAAAATAAACATAATTAAATCAGAATAAATACAACTAAACTTTTTTTCTGATTTTTAATTAAATAAACTTGAAGCAGTTTTTAATTATAAACTTAAATTCCAGAATTTTATAATAAATAAACAAACATTAAATCAGAATTTTAAATTTATAAACTTTAACTCAACATTTTATAATAGAACTTGAAAAACAGAATTTCTTTTAATAATTTAATTCAGAATTTTAGGGAAAAACCTGAAGCATATTTAAATGAAGCAATTTCCAATAGGTTTGGGGTTTCTCGTTTTTTTACTTTTTTTTAAATTTTTTTAAATAAATTTTAACATTATCTTTTTATTTTATCTTTTACATTTATTTTTCCACGTATATTTTATTTTTTTTAATTGAAAAAAAATATTTTTTTTTAATTTTTACTTCGCCCACTCCCCTCCCTATACACATATTGACAGCCGGGGCTCTTATGTTTGTTATTTTATTTTTTATTTAAGCATTCCAGTTCTTTTTCTTTAACAAAACACCATTCTGCACCTTTCTCATTTTTATTTGCTCTTTGGTTTCTTGTTTTTTTTTTATTTTTGCAAAAAACAACTATACTCGCAGGAATTTTTCTGTAAATTAAAACGCACTGTTTGATGCCTTGACTGGCGAATCCAATTTTATTCCCACTTTTTTTTTTATTTTTTTATTATTTATTTCTTCAAAATTATGGCCTAAAAGGAATGGGTTATTTTATTACAAAATTCCTGCAGCAAGTTTAATTATAAAAATATTCTGATTTCAAGTTTATTTTTAAAAATTCTGATTTCTAATATTTTATAGTTATTCTGTATTAATTACTAAAAACTTTCCGGAAGCGTCAGAATTAAATACAAACATTCAAGTTTTAATAAAATAAATTCAAGTTTATTTTTTAATATTCTGATTTTAAAGTTTATTTAAAATTTATTCTCAAAATTCCGGATCCTAAAATTTTAGAGTTATTCTAATAAACTTTCCGGAAACATCAGAATTAAATACAAACATTATTTAGGTTTATTTTCTTTAAGTTGATTTTTTACTTTATTGTATTTATTCAAGTTTTTATATTTCGAGACTATGAAAAAAAGAAAAATGTGAACAAATTAAATGGGACAGAGAAGGTAGAAGGCAACAAAAAATCAAATAAAAAAATAATAAAAAAAACTTAAAATAGGCAGTCGGCGCCGAGCACGATAGGCTCAGTCAATCTGTTTGTGCACTTTTTTTAAATAAAGAAATACTTCTCCGGCCGCTACCAGCCGCCTATTTTTTGCTTCGTTTTTTATTGACAGCTATTTTTTGCTTTAATGGCAAGCAACTGACTGAAATGAAAGGAGGAGATGAAAAAGAAGTGAAATAAAAAAATTGTTCAGTAAGAGAAGAGGTGGAAAATGTATTTATTGGGGTGGAAGTAAAAGCAAAAAATAATTGGTGAAGACGGTCGGACGATGACTTTGTATATTTTAGTATAGAGGCGGTCACGAGCTAGCAAAAGTGCAAAATCAGAGTTATACATTTTTAGGTCCACCGACTATATTTATATTAATTATATTAAATAAACTTGAATCAGAATTATGTTAACTAAATCAGAAATAAACATTTAAAACATCCAAGTTTTTAATAAAAATAGATATAACTAAATCAGAATTTATATTAAATAAACTTTAAATCAGAATTTTATTGAAACATTAAAATTAATTCTTCTGTTTATGTACAACTTGTTTCAGAATAATACCCCTCAATTTTTGCCTTTACCAGGTATTCTATTCCCATAAATATAAAAAATATATTCGACAAGTCAATTAATTTGCCGCATTGCCCCATCCGGTTTTTTTGCAATTTATTTTTTTTTGTTTTTTTTTTATTTCCAAATAATATATCCACCCCATAATTGAGTCACTCTTCGGCTGGCACCATTACCTTCAACAAAACATCGCGACCCTGTCGTTCAGCTCAAAAATAGGCAAAAAATTAAATGAAAAAAAAATAACAACTCTATTTTTAGAAAAAAAAATATTTTTGTTTTTCAGTCTGCGTTAAATTTTTTATAACGGAAATTTATTTTTAAAGGGGAGTGGTTAGAGGTAATTTTATTATTTTTATTTGATAATTATTACTATATTTGGTATATTATTTAATAATATGTTTTTGAGTAAAAATAATGATGGATTTTGTTTAAATTTATGTTTATAAAAAATTCTGATTTAAAGTTTGTTTGAAGAAAATTCTGATTTTTAATTTTAGAGTTATTCCTTAATGCTATAAACTTTCCGGAAACTTCAGAATTAAATACAAACATTTAAGTTTTAATAAAATAAATTCAAGTTTATTTTTTTTGATATTCTGATTTTAAAGTTTATTTAAATTTAATTGTTCTAGTTCTCAAAATTCTGATTTTAAAGTTTATTTAAATTTAATTGTTCTAGTTCTCAAAATTCTGATTTTAAAGTTTATTTTCCTTTTTTAATTTTTCTTTTGTGGAACCAGAATTAAAATAATTTAATTTTTATATATTTTTTTATTTCGAAATTTATTTTTATTTATTTATAAAATTTTTCTTCTCGTATCACACAGTACAATAAATATATTTTTTATTTAAAACAATCATTTCTAAACAAAAATTTTCTTTTACCCCTTACCATTCAATCATTTATTCTCCCTCCCAATGTCTCTCTCTTATAAAACACCAACACATCTTCCATTTTTTACCAATTTTTTGCCTTATTTTTTGTATTTTTCTCATTTTCTTTCTATTCGTCATTCTTTAAGCCCGTAAAACTAAAAAAGTTTTTTTATAAAAAAAGCTTTTTTTGTTACTCACTCACTGTTCCGTCGCTCATTTTTGTTCTTTTTAAATATAAACAAGAATGTAATTTATAGTAGTAGTGCTAAAGTTAAATATAAATATAGCAACAAAATAGGGGTAATAAAATAAATATTTTTTTATTTGAGAGTTATTTTATGTTATTCCGGAATATTATTTAGCTTTCCGGAAAAACCAGAATTAAATAAAAAATATCAGCATTAAAACTTTCCGGAAAAATCAGAATTAAATCCAACTATCTTTAGAATTAAAACTTTCCGGAAAAATCAGAATTAAATCCAACTATCTTTAGAATTAAAACTTTCCGGAAAAATCAGAATTAAATCCAAACATGTCCATGTAATTAAATAATTCTAACTTTCAAACATTGTTTTTGTATAATTTCAAGTTTATTTTAAGATTTAACTTATTTATTAAACATGGCAGAAAAACAACAACAACAACAACAATCTAGTAATACTAAAAACATTTCCAACATATCCCGTCGGCGTCAATCACCACAAATACAACAAACATCATCATCAAATGCAGAACAACAATCTACCCCTAGTCCTCCATTAAATGAACAATCCCCACAATTATTAATTGGAAACAACAACGATAATGTTGACCAACATCAGAGGTGAATTTTTTTCTATTTTTTTATTAAATATCTAATGATGATGCTTACTTATTTTACACCTACCTCATTTTTGGAAATAATTTTTTATTATTTTATTTTTTATAAATTTAATCGGAATCCTAGTTTTTTTCTTTTTATTTAGCCAAAGTACACAGTCAAATAAATTTTAAATTTTTTTATTTTAAAAGTTAAATTCTGATTTATTAATTCAAGTTTATTTTTTAAACTTCTGATTTTAATTTTCTAAAATTCAGGTTTTAAGCATTTTAATTTCAAGTTTATTTATTGTAAATTCTGATTTAATTTTAATCCAAGTTTTTTTTTTAAGTTCTGATTTTGTTTATTTAAAATTCTGCTTATTCTGCTTTTAATTTTATTTAATTAATATTAATGTTTGTTTAAACTTCTGGTTTTAATTTTATCTAATTAATATTAATGTTTATTTAAAATTCTGGTAAAATTCCGTCATATGTCCCAGAATCCAATCCAGACAAAATATATGTCAATCGATAGAGCTCGTCGAGCTGAGTCGAATGGTACCTAAATTAAGCTCCGGTCTCAACTATGAAACCGAGTTATGGTCTCATAATGGTCAAAAAAGAAAAGGGGGGACCAAGCTCAATTTTGGGGTGAAAAATTCGAAAAATCAAATGAAAGGTTATTAGAAAGAGCTCGTCGAGCTGAGTCTAATGACACCAACATCAGTGTGATTGGATGAGTTTGAACAAAGTTATGATCAGTTGTTGTAACACTTTACATATGGTCTCCGCGGAAAAAAGTTTTTGCCGCTGCGGAGGAAGCCGGGCATGCTAGTCTTATGATTCTGTATGAATAGGCTTATGGACGCTTTGCACAAGCGTCTCGCTGACTCCAATAAGCATCTATGGCCTTTCGGCCATAGATGGCCTTCGGCAGCACAAAAAGTTTTTCCAGCGAAATTTCAACTGATCATAACTTTGTTCAGAATCATCCAAACACGCTGATGTTGGTGTCATTAGACTCAGCTCGACGAGCTCTTTCTAATAACCTTACATTTGATTTTTCGAATTTTTCACCCCAAAATTGAGCTTGGTCCCCCCTTTTCTTTTTTGACCATTATGAGTCCATAACTCGGTTCATAGTTGAGACCGGAGCTTAATTTAGGTACCATTCGACTCAGCTCGACGAGCTCTATCGAATGACATATATTTTGTCTGGATTGGATTCTGGGACATATGACGGAATTTTTCCAAAATTCTGGTTTTCAAGTTTATTTTTTAGATCTCAACTCCACCTTTCCGGAATGAGAACAGCCCAATCTTTAGCTGAATGGCAACTCCAAGCAGTTCTTTTCCGTGCTCGTCTTACCCAATATTTTGATGTTTTTATTTCACAAGGAGGTGATGACATTGATCAAATAATGCAATGTGATGAAACTGAATTTCTTGAAATTATGTCTTTAGTAAATTTAAAAATTATTTTTTAATTATTTATTTTAAAAGGTTGGAATGGCTTCAAAACCCCTTCATGTTCGCCGTCTACAGAGAACTTTAAGCGAATTCTCTGTTAATCGAGCACAATTTCTTATCACAACAGTACCTTTTATTGGTTAAATTAATTCATTTAATTTTTAAAATATTTTTAAATTTCAAGGTCTTCCACCTATTGAATTTCCTAGTACTTCTTCAACAACAGATAATCTAACTGCAGCATTACAATTTTTAGTTCCTGGTAATTTTAAATAAATGAATTTAATTAAGAAAATATTTTTTTAATTTAAAGGTTATCTCCCTTCTACAGGGATTGATTTAACAACAACATTAACTCAACAACAACAACTTAATAATCCTCCTTTTATTGACCCAGATTTTCTTTTTCCTTTAAATCCAACTCCTCCAGTAACAATTTCAGCAAAACAATGGTAAAACATTAAAATTAAGAATATCAGAATTACCATAAACCTTTAATTAAAATCAGAATTTATTAAAACAATAATTAAACTTAAACTTGAAATCAGAATTTAATTAAAACAAGGATTAAACTTGAATTTAAATAAAACTTTAATTTAAAATCAGAATTAAAATTGAACATGAATTTTAAATTTTTACTAAACATTTAATAAAACTTGTTTTTAGTAACATCAACATTTCCCCCTTCACTTTCACTATCTCAACATATTTTACTTAGTCTTGTTAATCCAACAACAACATCCAGCATTTTACAAAACCATCAACAACCTTTTATTGATAATTTTAACAAAAGGGCAAGAATGTCATTTTCACCTCCTCCAAACACACCTCCAACTTCTGTTTTATTTACTAAAGAAGCAAAAGAAGAACCAGAACAAATTAATAATGAGGAAATGAGATTAATACAGGAAAATACAACAATAATACAAAATCAGAGTAATAAGTTTAATAAATCAGAATTTAATAAAAACTAAAATTTAAATAAAAACATTAATTAAAACAGAATTTAATAAAACTTGAATTAAAACCAGAATTTAATAAAACTTAAATTAAAAACAGAATTTAATTAAAACATTAATTATGAAGGAAAACAGAATTTAATAAACTTGAATTAAAACCAGAATTTAATACGAACATTGTTTATTAAAAACATAATTCAACAAAGTCAGAATTTAAAGAAAACATGAAATTAATAAACTTAAATTAAATAAAAATCAGAATTTCAAGTATTTCCAGCTCCCTCTTATTCTTCTTGTTCCTCACCTGCTATTGAACGTTTAAACGAAAATGAAATGCATCGTTTGTCACAACTAGCAACAGAATTAATTGCTTTACTACCACCTAAATTAGAACCAAAAATTACAGGTCATGGTAAAAAACGTTTGGAAAGGTAAAAAATAAATTTTTTTACTTAAAATATTTTTCAGAGGTCTGTTAGAGGCAATAGAAATGCCACAAGAAGATCCGTTGCGTGTCGAACATTTTCGTCTTTTTTCAAGAATTTATGGTCGTTTTGATGCTAAACGTCGTTCAGACAGAACTTTAACTAGACACGAACGTATAGTTAATGAATCAGCAGCTCAATTGTGTTTATTAAGACCTGAATTGCTTACGAGAAGGGATGAACTTTTTCCATTAGCGAGAAAAGTAATAAACCTTTTTAATTAAAAAGCTTTAATCTTTTAAGTTAGCCCGAATGTTTGAATTGCCCTCTGGCAATAATAGTTTTTCTCCCTCCATTCTTCCCAATAATAATTATTCTATAAATAATGCTCATTCTTCTGCATCAACAGAAGAACATGCTCCAATTTCTTCGTTTTCTGGTGAAGATATTGTTGAAGGTAAAGAAGAAAAATATAAAAGGGAACAAGTGGAAGAGGATGAAGAAGAGGAAGAATTGAAAGAAGAGGATGAGATGAAGAAATTTAAAATAAGAGAAAATAAGGAGAGAAGGAAGAAGTAGAGATTTTTTAAAATATTGACCATTTTGAAATATGGACATTTTGAGATTTGACATTTTGTAAATTTTACATTATGTAATTTATTATAAAAATTAATTTAAAAAACATTAATTAAACAAATAAATATTTTATTGTTACAATAGGTAATTCAATTCCTAGTCAGAATATTTATTAACAAAAAGTGAAAAAATTTAAGACTCAAATGACCATAAAAGATAAATTACTGTATTGAATATAGAATTTTCAATTTATATTTTAATTAAAATTTTATTCCATTTTTGTTGCTGTTCCATTCTTCATTGAATCGGCTGGTTTAGCCTTTTCACGATTAAATTTCTTTCCACCTCCACGAATATATGAATGATAGAAAAAGTTTCCAAAAAGTGCAACATAACTAATTTCCATTAAAAGACAGTACAAATAAGAAGTGACAGCTTTAAATAAATATTTTTTTAATTTAATTTTTCTTTTTTACTTGTATCAACACGTAATCCATAAACCATTCTAATACCGGCATGTGCTAATATAGCCAAAGTTATAAGAAATTGGGTTATTTGTGCAGATGTTAGGCATTGAGCAAACCATGCCGGAAGTCTTATTTTACAGGCAGCCAAGAAATAGTAAGAATACATTACAGCATGGACGGTAAAGTTGAGCCAGACAATCCTTTATTTATTTTTACAAATTAAATTTAATTAAAATTACAATTCTAAGTTTACGAAATTAAACTTTTTACAATTATTGCAATAAATATTATAATTAAAAACTTTAAATTAACTTTTTACAATAATCTATTATAATTTTACAATTACAATTTTATATTAAAGTTAAAATTAAACTTTCTTTTTAATTTTACAATTAATTTTCACAATTTTACCTATTGTAATATTACAATAATTAAACTTTAAACTTAACTTTTTTTTAATTTTACAATTAAATTTCACAATTTTACAATTACTATTGTAATATTACAATAATATAATTAAACTTTAAACTTAATTCTTTTTTAATTTTACAATTTATTTTTACAATTCTAAACCTAATAATTATTAATTTTTACAGTTACAATATTTAATTAACTTTTTACCAAGAATTAAAGGCTGTATTATCTACATAAGACATAAGTCCATAATTAAGCGTTGCTACGTGATGGTACCAATGCTGAATTAATTTTTGTAAAATTTTTATTTTTCAATTAAATTACCAAAAAGATGAGTGGACGTTTACGTAATACAATAAATATTGTATCACCAAGTTCAGCAAATTTTGAAATACAAAACCTTTAAATTACAATTAATTTTTTGTAAAAAATATAAAAATCACCAAAAAGTCCACAGACCAACAGTTCCCTCAAAGAAGCCACCAACTTTAGTGTAAGAAGCAACTAAACCATCTTCAAAGAAAATTTCACGAAGAAGACCATAACTTGTAACAATAGAACCAACAATACTTTAAATAAGTTTATTTTAACTATTTTTTAAATTAATTTCCAACCTAAATAATGCTAACCAAGCATTCCATAATTGTAAACTAAGTGATATTTGTAAAGGTTTTCGATCTTTCATAAACCATTGAATACCGAATATGACAACAACGTAAAGTGTAGCTACCCAAATACCCTTAATAATTTTTTTAATTTTTTTTGAGTTTTTCCATCAACTTACAGCCCATTGAACAGATTTTGTATAAACTTTAGCAGCATCAAGATCAAAAGGTTGGCTAAGTGAAACGGAAAGAAATGACGGGGGTGATAGGGAATTTGAAGAGGTTGCAGTGGACATCTTAGTGTGACAGAAATAAAAAAAATTAAAAAATATAATTATTAAAGACCCTTAAAAAATTAATTTTTACAAATTTGCAATTGTAAAATTATTATTTTAAAAATTAAAAAATAAACAGAATTAATAAAATGATGAACAAAATAATTAATAGAAACAAAAATATTTAAAACAAATAATAATGGGGTGGTGGTTCGATTGTTTTATCTAAAAATTATTAAAAAGGTAACAAGCCTGCTGATGGGGTGACAATGTTTTATATTTTATTAAAAATTGATAAAAAAATAAAAGATTAATTAATTTTAAAAAAATTGTAAATAAAACTTTAATTTAATTGAAGAATTGTAAATAATAAAGTTTATAATTGTAAATTATAAAATACAAATTGAAAATTATTAAAATACTTTTCCGGAAAAATTTTATTTGTAATTGTAAATTATAATCTTTTCCGGAAAACTTAGATTAAAAATTGTAAATTATAAACATTTCCGGAAAAACTTGTTATAAATACAAATTGTAAATTAATAAAACTTTTCCGGAAAGAATTTAATTATAAATTACAAATTGTAAATTATTTAAAACATTTCCGGAAAGACTTTAATTATAAATTACAAATTGTAAATTATTTAAAACATTTCCGGAAAGACTTTAATTATAAATTACAAATTGTAAATTATTTAAAACATTTCCGGAAAGACTTTAATTATAAATTACAAATTGTAAATTATTAAAACTTTTCCGGAAAGACTTGAATTATAAATTACAAATTGTAAATTATTTAACTTTTCCGGAAAATTAATTGTAAATTGAATTTTTATTTAATAATAAACTATATATTGAAATGTAAATATATATAATTGTATTTTATTTAAAATAGGATTGTGGGTGGGAAAGTGAAAATGAC